>APFE030553941.1:0-10455 GCA_000404065.3 Pinus taeda | reverse complement strand
TCTTCCATCTGGTTAGCAAACTCATGCTTGGAGAGAGAGGTACTAGCTGAGAGATGACTTCCCCTACCTCTCTTCCGGGCCACCCTAGAATGGTTTCTAAACATGATCTTTATGTCCTCATAAGGTAGTTGGTAGATATCTCCTCCAGCTAGCAGGTTAAGGGTGTCCAGAAGGTCTTCAGGGACTCATCGGAGCAGAACCAACTTCAGAGGTTCCGGGTCAAGTGTGCACCTAGCCCGTTTATAACTGAGTTGGAACCTTTCCTCATAGTCTTCCAAAGATTCATCGTTGCCCATGGTCATCCGAAAGATTTCCCCTTTTGTTTCCTTGGACCTGCAGTAGTCTCTGTACTTGGCGTTAAAAGCTTGTTGCATTTGAGCCCAAGTAGTGATATTGTTTCCAAGTAACCCCATGAACCAGCATAATGTTGCATCCTTGAGGGTAGAGGGAAAGAGTTTCAACTTTTGCTCATCCTCAGCATATTCATAAGTTCGAGAAAGGACAACAAACTCAAACAGGAAGGTATCAGGGTCCTCAGTGGTCAGACCATGGAAATGAGGTAGCGCAGAGGGACTTATGTTTTTCATTTTCATGTCTCCATTGGTCTCTTGGATGGGAAAGGCACCCTCTATTCTCTCGTATTCTCTTCTACCGTTTCGGTTTTCAGCCATGGCTTCAGATGGAATGTTTCCTAACTCTTCTTCTATTATAGGATCTTCGTATATCTCAGGAGGTTCACCTATAGGGTCTTCTGGCTCACTGTCACCAGAGAAAAGAGAAGGTTGACTCAGTGATGTGGTGGGGGTGTTGGGTAAGAATTTGTCAGTTTTATCTCTGTTCCTACGAGGCACGAAATGGAAAGACTTTTTCTTGCTTTTCTTGTATATTTTTCTTGTACTTGCAAAATGAGAATATATTGAACTGCAACTAACTATCTTACTGAAAGGAAAATGCAAAATTGAAATGAAAGCAGGAAAGGACTAATCTATTTTGCAGAATTGAAATTGCGGAATTGAAATGCTAATCTATGAAAGCAGGAAATGTCTACTCTACTTTTGCAGAAATGAAATTGCAGAATGGAAATGAAATAATCTACTTAGCGAGGGTTGTAGTGGAAAAAAAGAAGAAAAAGAAACAATCACCAATACTCTAACGCTTCCCCGGCAACAGCGCCAAAAGGATGGTGGGCTCCAGTATTGCAGCAATAATGCTGCAACTCCTGGGACTCCCTTCTTTACTTTTATCAACCTGGTTGTTCGTAACAAACTTGGAAGCGACGGTGTTGTATGCACAAGTACTAGCCTCTTGTCGCAGTTGTCACTTGGTCAGCTGGCACAAGTCTGCTAGGGGCTTTAGCCAACTTCTATAAGTTCTCAGAAGAAGCTTTTAAGTGATGGATGAAAGCTAACTCAAAGGAAGCTAATCTACTTGCGAAAAGAAACTGAAATCCAAAAAGAAATGCAAACCCTAGCAAACCCTAATTCTACCAACTAGTCCTATTGATGCAAAAATGAGAATCCAAACTAGTGAATGAGATGCCATTGACTTCAAAAAGGGAAAATGCATATTTCTAGGCTACCTTTGTCCTGGGAAAGTATCTTTTTGTATTTTTTGATTAAGTGTCAATTTTCACATGCATATGCTTGAACTGTGCTTCACTGTGCAGGAGTGGATCAAGGGAGAGGAATGCTTGGAAATGGTTGGAGAGGTTCAGAGGTGGTCTAAGGAGTCTCAAACACTCTTCCCTAGAGTTTCACAAGGTTTGGCTATCAAGAAAGCTCACTTGTGAGCTTCTACAGGAAGTCTGCAGGGGTTCTACAGGATGTTCCATAATTTCTACAGGAAGTTTTAGAATTTCTACAGGATGTTTGGAAATCGGTTTTTAGTGGATGGATGAGTGAGGGAAGGTGCATGGATGGATCTGGAGGTAGGATAGGGTCCTAAAAATGGCCTAAGGACTGGTGGGTGGATTGGTGAAGAGATGTAGAAGGTTGACTTGGCTTGAAGAAGGCTAAGGCAATGATAGGTAAGGAGGTAAGGATTCATGGACAAAAAGAGTAGATAGGGAATGAGAAACTTAGCTAAGAGACATGACAGGTGGCTCAGATGATACTTTTGGTAGATGAATGAATGAATGAAGATGCCCTGCATGGTGTACCTTGATCAAATCAACAAAGACCTACAAATGATCAAATCCTAAACTAGTCTAGCCTAACCATCAATCAACATAAATGAGCAGTAACTTTATTTGGGAAGAGAACCTTGTACACCATCTATGTAAAGAAACATTTCAGATGTCCAAACCCATGACTAATCTCTACTAATAAAACAAGCACACTAAAAGATTGCATAAACAAGAAAACTAGTGTTTTTATGAGGCGGCACTGTTCCTCAATTCTAGCCCCAAATCCAATAAGGATGAGGCAAAACCAGGAGTGTGGTTGTCCATTTTTCTTAGAGATTCTGCTGTTATTATCCTAGCAAAACACCTAAACCAAAGTCATTCATAAACAGTGATCTATTCTAGCAACCATAACGAAATCTACTTCACAAGAAATGTGTTCAAATGCATAAAGAAAAACAATGATACGTAAAGGAAAAGTAACAATACAGAAAGGAGGTCCTAAGCTCTCAGGTTGGGCCCAACCCTGAGAGCTTTGGATCCTATGAAAAACTCAGATTTGATAGGAAACCAAACTGCTTCTCATTATCCAAAAAGAATCATAACAGTCATGCCAAAAATGGCTACAAAGGAACAAAATAGAGTTGCAGCACTGAGGTGCAAAGTACACAATAGTTTCAAAAGTCTTTTTCCGAAGACTGAGGCCTCAACATTTATAGATCACGAGGGACCTAGCTGGCCACCTCAATTTGTGGAACTCGACTGTCAAACCGTGAGTTAAACAGTCCCTTTCTAAATGCTGCTTGGCTGCCTTCTAGATTTGGTTTGGTGGTCTTTGGAGCTCGGAGTTGGAGGTGGAGATCCCAAGGAAGGGTCATTGAATTCCATAGGCACCCCCCTTTCAAGTCCTCACCTCAGGCTTGGCTGCCTTATAGCTCATGATTTCTTTGACTTTGCTCCAATATATGTCAAAAAACCTGAAATAGACACGTGTTAACCACCTAGGAAAAGTGACTTCCCTTATTCGTACAAAATACATAAACATACTAAAAATAATGCATAAACTATAGAAAATGATGGATTTGAACAAGGACTGAACAAGGAAAGTTAGGCCAAATGAGCCCAAATTGTTACCAATTTTGGGGCTCATCATGGTCGCATAAGGACTCAAGAAGGGATAATTCGAGAATTGTGTTCCGATAGGTAATTGAACTTTGATCAAAGTCAACCCATGATAATCAGATCTCATGGGAGAAGAAATTCCATGCCCAGTTGCCACAGGAAAAGAGACAGTGGCTTAGAGAAGGAAAAAAACACACAATTAGAAGCCTCTAATACCACTAAATATTTGCAGGGAATCTTCAGTCAACTATAGCAGTTGGAACAACATACATCAATTGATCAGTGATTATCAAAGCATATATCCATAACCAAAAAAGTATATTACTCGGTAGAAATTAAAGCATTAGATGCTCAATCCAATCTAGTTGTACAGGAATGGAACATATTTCATCAACACCTTCAAATTTTGGCACCTATCATTTATCAAACAACATTCCCTGAAACTCCAACACCAACACCTACAGTAGCACAGTCTACTCCAATCCATCGCCCAAATTTAGTTATTTCGAGCCAAGTTTTTCAACATGTGGTTAAGCCTTAGAACAACATTCGGATAGCCAGGAAATTGAAGTTGAAGGTGCCAATTGGTCACCTGGCACAAGGGAAAGAAGAGGAATATACACAGTTGATATAGCAGAATTGTTTAAAGAAACACTAGTTGATATCTCAAGCGGACCAGATGTTCAACCATCCAAACACCTTGAAGAACCTTAATTTATTTCTCAATCTTTCTTTCTTCTATTTTGCATCAAATTTTGTAAGACTCCAAATTTCCCCTTTCTTTGGGACAAAGAAGGTATTGAGGGTGGGAGAGATGTTGGAGGGGCTAGTCGACTTAGTCGACTCTCCCACTTGAGTCATGAATCTTCATTGTAATTTGGTTGATTCTTTAGTCAGTCGAGTCAGGAATCTGAATTTTAAATTTAGTCGATTCTCTAGCTAGTCTACTATCCTAGTCAAGTCGATAATATATGTTGTAAAGTTGGTTGATTCTCTATTTATTCAAGAGTCTAAGTCAAATAGGTTAAGTTTGTTCTGACATTTAAATTATTGTAACTGTCTTGACTAAGTATATATATGATAATGGATGTATCAATGTACTAGTTCCAATTAGCTTCTCAAGAGATCATAATATAATATATTGCTTTGTTGATTCTCTGTTATTTGTGTCTCTTCATTTATATTATGTTGCATATGTCCATGTGATTTCTTGTTCCCTTTGGATTGGTAAACAATGTCCATTTGCTGCTAGACTACAACTGAAACACGTTAAAAGGGTTTGGATATTTTCACATTTTTTCTACAAGTGTAATGTTGTATCTTCCTTGGAGATTAATGAATATGAAGGCAGTTTGATTCTAGTTTATATGGTGTGTTGTGAATTCGCTTGGTGTTTTTTGAATTCTTGAGTGAATCCCAGACACGTGTGTTTTGCATTGTGTATGTTTTAAGTGTTTTGAATATAATTATTCCTTGAATATATATTGATTACTTTGTGAAATTAGTTAAGTGTTCTCAGTCAAAGTCATATGTCCAAAAAAGAAGTATGTGATAACTCATTCAAGTATTAATACATCAATAGGTCTTTTTATACGTCAAAAATCTTATACAAGGATATGTCTTATACAATACATTATAACATTGTACATCATCATTTTTATTTTTTCCTCTTCTTATTACGACCTAAAAAATTCTTAAGTTTTTCATCCATTTATGCATTTTCACATTTTAGTCCGGGTTATTCTGATGATTAGTCTAATTGTCTCCTTTGATGCATCCTACCCCTAGTCATGATGTTCTCACAGATTTGAGGATGTTGTGGGGGAGCATCACCTACATAAAATATTATATTTATATGGCCCGTAGTTGAATATAATTGAAGTATCTTTTTAATAATAATAAAAAACCTTTGTAATGTAATTATTTACCTAGTGCGCTAGTCGACACCGTTGCAATGGTTGCCTCGTGCTCCTCTTTTGGTTAAGGATCCTCTTGTACGATATGTTCTTCTATTAAAACCACAAAAATTATAAGTAGACAATTGTAAATGAACAAGTAAAAAAAAATATTAGTACATACTTTATAGGTACAAAATTATTAAGTATATGATTAATATACAAGCTTACTGCCATTGTGGGCCTCATCTATTGATGCAATATCTTTGGATTACACCCCATTGTCACAGGCTTCCTCGGGAGCACCAAAATGTTATGGCTAGTGTGCACTATCAGAGGATAGTTGTTCAGCAACCATTATAGAAATTCTATGTAGATTCAAAACTACTCATGTAATTTACTAAACCATAAAACTACTCTACTCATCTGTAGAAACCAATTCATGATCGAGAGATGAAATCATAAACATGCAATATGAATCAATACACCAACATAGAGAATTATCTAGGGGAAAGCAACTGCTAAAAACCCCTTCCTATCTATATTGCATTAATCAAGGAATCTTGATGAATACAACAAGCTTGCTCAAGCTTGAGCACAACATGCAAGTGTATCTTCTATCTTGTTGCTTCACTAACTAACTTTGGTCAATACTTAACCAATTTCTCAATCTTCCAAGCTCCTATTTCCTTGCGTTGTTCCTTGAGGAATTAGGTCCCTATTTCATAGTTATTTTCCTCCAAGGAATTGCACAATCCATTAAGGCTCTTCCTCTAATTGCATGCACCACATGTACAACTTGGAATAGTATACAACTAATAGTACATTTCCCTTGAACTCCAACCTCAATTGGATAAATCGTATTCTCTACATGCATGAGCTAATTTGGGTTGATTGATCAATTAATTGGTTGATCACTGAGTTGTGACTAACTACACACCCCACTAGTAGACCCTCCACTAGTTCCTCCAACAATTGGAACTAGTTTAACTGACCATAACTCAATTTAACAAATTTATATTGTTACAACTGAAATTAAATCAGCCTAGGCTCCTAAAATTTAGGAATCACTACACACAAATGAATTTCATGCCCCTAACTCGAATTAAATAAGCTAATTGAGTGATAACAACCATGTCATCTCAACTCATCCATGTTGTCTGTTGATGTAGAATTTCAAAATTTCTCAATTTAATTAAGGAAAAATCAAATTAAGAATTTCTTGCTACATTTTTCAATAGTCATGGGATCATTTATATTTGTACTACTCCCTTTCTAATTAAAGAAAGCACATTACATTTATGGACAATATCAAACATGATTATATTTTATAGGTAATGAAAGGTTTTTGTGGATTGATTTTTATTTACCCTATCCTTCATATTGGATCTTGGGGTTTTCTCCATGCTATTTCGGCAATCGACTATGACTTGAAATCCAAACTTGAAACCAATTCAAAGGTCTTACTGCATGGCTTCAGTTCTGAATTCATCACCTACATTGCATAAGGGAATTGATTTTTTTATTGGCTACCGCAATTACCAAATAATCAGAAGGTGATATAACATATAATATTGTTAAGATGTTTGGGTACTTACAATTCGTGCCTATAGCTTCAAATAGCCGCCCTAGCCCAATTTGTGCTACCCATGCTTCTCAAGCCTTTCCTTGGTTGCCTTCAAAGTGTTGGGGAGCCTATGAAAATTTTCAGATATGTTATATACCGAAAGTTTATTCAAAACTAAAGAGAAATAAAATTATTGAATTCAAGATGTAATTTATACCTTGCTTCACCAGGTGGCGTTTTCCCTTCCTTTTTCATGTGCTTCCACTCTGCTTCCTTGATGAGGTCTGTCCATTCCATCTCAGGATCATGGGAGGGCACTCATACCTAAGGTTATCTCCCAAGTTAACCCTATAATGGTCTCGTACATATTTTAAATTCTTTCCAACTACGGCGGTGACCTCAATTTTATTGAAGTTATACACCACGAATATATTTTTAAGGTAGTTCATAAGCTTTTTTTCAAGGTTTGAACTTTGGAAAATCTAACTTTCGCGTATGGTGGGCCCAAAAATATTTCATGCTTTGTCATCCATTTCTTTATAAAACAAGTTGTTACCTACGTGCAAAAAATATATGGTCATTAGTTTGAAAATAATAATATAGATGACTCATGTTTGAGATAGACAACATGAAACAGTTAAAACATCAAAAAATACCAGGATTTTTTGGTTTTTTTATTGGAAATCCTTTTTCATTCACCAAAAATGTGCACACAATTTTCCTAATGCTCTTAACACATGATTCTCCAGGAAATGAACCCATAGTGTCATCAGTACTAGGGTCACCTCTATCACCACCTGATCCAGAGCCAGATTGCGTGTTTGGCTCAAGGGGCATGTGCTCATGGATCATAGTCAATGGTGCAGACCCATTGTCACTTCTGGGAGTATAACCACTTGAAGGTGGAGAACATAATATTTGCATGAGGATATATGTGGGGTTCTAGTGTTGGCCATACGCTCATGTCGTGTATAAATAATTCCACTAGTACTAACACCAAGTTGAGGATTAGCTGACTGATGTGGGAAGCAAAGTGCCTCCAAATAATCCTACATAAGAAAGAAAATGTTTTTTTGATTAGATAATGTAAAATTTAAGAAACAAACTTTCATAATTGAAATTATGACATTAAGAAAAACACTTTAAAATATGGTTATTACCTTGTACGTCTTAAGATATTCGTTCAATTCCTTGATCCTAGCCTTAGTCACAGGAATTTGATCCCTACTATAAATCGACTCCATAATTTGTTTGTTGATTTTCTTCACATGCTTTGTTACTATGACCCAAGGTTGGGGGATGACCACAAGTCTTCCTCATCAAGAACATCATCATTTTCATGGGGCTCGAACTACATAATTCAACAAAAGAAAACATATTATTTTGATTATATAAACAAATAATCAAAATTCCATGTTAAACGTAAATCAAAATTGTTAATCGTTTATTCCTTATTGTGAAAATGTTTTTCCACGCGGATCAGCCTGCCACATAATAATATAATTAGATTTGTGAAATATTTTTTAAAATGTTAAAGAATAGGTATCAACATAAATGTTTAATTGATGGACTTGTCTGCATATAAACACGAGGAATAAAAGACTAGTCATATAGCATGCATGTGAGTAATTGTGGAATTTTCAAACCCATGTTTTTATGGCAAACGACTTGCATAAATGGGACTATGAGACAAGAAAAATTAGCACAAATTTGAGTCAACCTTTGGTAGATGCAGTTAAATATATCTAAAACAAGGAAATTATAGGCCTTTGCTTTCGATAACTCAAATAAGAACAACCACAAAGTACACTATTAAGACTCTCAATAAAAGTCATATATCAACTATTAAGGTTAGATTGTTCACCCACGAGAAAGAAATTTTATGTTATGTTAGGGAAGAAAAATTTGGAACATAAGCATGGTTTGGTCCTAAGTAATTATGTTATATTTATACTTTTTTGAATCCCTTTATTTTCTTAAATTAACACAACATATCACCTTCATGTTTGTCTGCATGCATACCAAATGGAAGAACATCATTTGGACCCATCTCTTTGTACATGGATATGACCTTCTCCACATAAGATTATGTTTGATGAAACATGATGTGGTATAATCCCTCACTCAAAGTATGTTGGTTATGTTTACCTTGGAAAATTAATAAGGATTAACCAAATGTTCATCATCATTAAGCTACAAATTTGTTATGAGAGTAAACTCAGGCTTATGCTAGTGGTAACCAGTGCTCTACCAGCTCAGTAGTGAGAGAGAAACATGAAGATTTGAACAATTATTGTCTGCACAGGGAAGTATTCAATTACTAAATAATATACATTATGATGCATCCATAGAGAATCACATTTATTAATATCTGGGACATATCATCTTTGTGAAAATTAATAGTTAAAGTATGCCCTGTGTGGAAATTTAGACAAGATACACCAATTGTGAGTAGTCTAACACTCGAATCCTATGTAAAATATGCATGGAACCACTTGTTCTGCAGTATCAATCATCCTCCCTGCTTTCTCTTCTCTCCACTCAAGAAAATCTAGTATATACAATCCAAGATCAGAATATACATGGAATAATTTAGACTCTACCCATTTCATGGGTTCAGCCTATTTAGGGCTTGAACCAATTGTTATACACCAACTTTGTTGTGGCACGAATGATCCACCTTAGTTAGGGCTCCAAACTTATTCAGTGGTCTGGAAAATGCTTTGGACGACTTTGAATATGGAAGATGATTGAAGATGGTATACACTTTGGCTCTGCAAGAATATTTTCATATGACTTGTGTTCATTATGACCCCTTTTTTCTTTTATACTTTGGCACATGTGATCAGTTTTAAATTAGTGATCATTGTGACCCCCTTTTTTCTTTCATATTTTTGCATGCACGTTAAGTTTTAAAGTGATCATTGTGAGTCGTGACCCCTTTTTTTCTTTTATACTTTGGTGTGTTCATACTTCTGACCCTATCATTGATCAGTTCATAATATATAAAATAAAATCCTCCAAATTTTTATTTCATATTTCACGTTCTTCCTTTCTCTTTTGCTTTTCTTTCTCTAAATATGCAATCAAAAACAAAGGCAAACAAGTGTTTTAGGCCTACCTTGGGTCTAATGCAAGTTTGTGGAAGCCTCGCTCCCTCGCTCCAAATGAGATTCCATGAAGTGTAATTTCTGCAAACACAAACAAGCAAACAAATTAAATAGCACTTGGAAAGCCAATATCATAAAGCATATTCATCATAATGATCAAGGAGATTATGAAACAAACCACATAAGACAATTTGTTGAGAAAAATGAATCTAATTGTATTAATTCAAATGAAAGAAGAACGTTACAACTTGTGCCTTGATGTTGTACAAGCTCCTCCCAGGGTCCGACAAGAAGTCTCCTCTACTTTGACAAGTTTCACTCACTTCCCAATGAAACCAAAAGGTATGTGATCTCTCCTCTCAAGTTTAACTAAGAAGTCCCAATTTCATCAGCATCTACCTTCAAAATGTTCAGCTTCTAACCTCTCCAGCAACTGACCCAATGCCTTAATTTATAGTGCAATGGAGGGAAGTTACTAGGCCCTCATTCAAAGGGATAAAGCCCTCCTTCAAAGGGATAGCTCCTCCTATCAAGGGATTAGCTCCTTCTCTTTTGGGATGCATGAACCACCTTGGAGCAAACAATCCACGTCAAAATCCTTCTAGAAACATCTAGAATTAACCCAAAAGTGAGTTTTTT
>APFE030553940.1:54327-84617 GCA_000404065.3 Pinus taeda | reverse complement strand
CTGCAGAGATTCAAAATTCCTCGTCCTTTCTGCTACTGAGCTTTTCGGCTTACAGTCTATGCTATGATACCATGTGAAAATTCAGAAACCCCGAATCCTACTGCAACAACTGATTAAGTTTCTTCTATTTGTTAAATAACTTGAACAAATTATTCACTACATTCTATGGTAAATATCGAAACTAATACACTGTAGCCTTCACAAATACAATACTGCGGAGGAAAAATAATGCTGGAAGAATAGAATCACACACACATAAATAACACTGTTATTTTTAGACCAATGCCCCCAGAAAAACCCAACTTGGGAAAACCGGTGCAACAACTGAGGGTTTTATTATTGTGCAGTAGTAAATCTGACTACAAATCTATGGAAGCTCAAATCTAGCTTTCCATAGAGAGAAATAATTGATAGGAGATCTAGTGAGAAAATTCTCACTCCCACCAGTGATTCGACACTGAACTTGGCTGAAGATGAGCTGTCTCTGCGTCAGCCTATGTAGATCGGCGTCCCACAACTCGGACCAACGTCTTTGTCATTAACGGATCAGCTGCTATCTAGAAAATTGATCCGCTTGGTCTTCAGGCTCCCACTCTGGCTTTTGGCACTGAATTCGACTTCTCCCCAGTAAAATATGGATCTCCCTCTGAAGCTCTGCACTGCCTCTATGTGGCACTCACTGCCTCTCTGCTATGCACTCACTGTACTGAAGAAACTTCCTTTTGGTCTTACTATCCCTGCCCCTCTCTCACTGCTTCGATTTTACTGAATCACCTCCGACAATTCACAACTGCTTCTCTGGAAATCAATTTCCCAGTAAAATTGAATTTCTGGTGGCTCCAAGTGTGTTCCCCAACTCCCATCAAATTTCTTCTTATAATCTCTTGTTGAGACATCAATAACCAAGATTAAAACATAATCGATGGTTAAGATTAACTAGAACTCGATCCATGTCTTCTTCTAGAAGATTCTCACCATCACTTAATTAATACCCTTTAAATTAATCAGTTTTCCTAAGTTTAGACTTAGGCACCATTTAAAAAAGATTAATTATTTAAATTAAGTCGTCTCTAGGTGGAATTTCTAGAAACGATTTCTGGGTTTTGGAGAATACTTGTATTCTAGCATCTCCACCAAATTCTGTGGCTAGAACACATTCAATGCTACAAAAATCAACTCTGTACACATTGGAATAGTCTACAATTGATAGTACACTGCCTTGGAATCTCCATCTCAACTAGGTAACTCGAATTCTCTTCATGCATGAGCTAATTTAGGTTGATTGATCACTGAGTGTGGTTGAAGTTCCACTTCCACAACTTGACCTTCCACTAGTTCCTCCAACAGTTAGAACTAGTTTAGCTAACCATAACTCAATTTAACTGAATTAAATTGCTACAACTGAAATTAAATCACTGCACACAACTGAACTGCATGCCCCAAACTCGAATTAACTGAGCTAGACTTCTATTTTTTAGGAATCAGCTCAAATAAATTGAACTTCAACTCATTAAGTCGAATTAAGTGTTCTTAATTGAGTGACAAGAGCCATGTCACCTTAGTTAACTCCTCCAAGTTGTCTGCTAATGTGGATTTTTGAATTTCCTCAATTTGATTAAGGAAAAAATTAAAATTGAGACTTTCTTGCTGCATTTTCAACACTCTCTCTCTTTGCAAGAAAGGGATTACTAACCACCCCTATCCTGCACCCATGGAATATACTGCATGTAACACCTCCCACTGTTGCTGTTGCAACTGCAACATCTGTAACTGAGAAACATAAATAAAAACAAATTGAATCAACTATGTCTGCAACTATCTACTGGGAAAACTGTGCTGCTGCTGACTCTGCTACTGAGCCTCCTGCTCTGATATCAACGCTCCTTTGCACTCCTCGGTATCTGACTGACACTGATCCTCCTGCTACTAAATACCATTGGGCCCTCGTAGCAAGGTAATGATCCATGAGGAGAACACCTCAATGGACCCTGCCCAAATTTTTGCAACTCTTGGACTAAGGATCTACATCGCTCCACCTCACTCCTGGAGGTATAGCTGCATGTGCTCCCTCTGCCCACTTGGCTCCAACTCTCTCCTTGCTAGAGATCTCTACTTGAGTGGATGTCTCCACTCTGCCTCTTGTCTACTTCTCCACTTGTGACTGCTCCACAACTTCTTGAAGCTGCTTCTGAGGCTCCATTTTGAGAGGTAAATCATGCTCCCTCTCAACCACCATGTCTCTGACCCTTGCCTTGCTCCTCAAGGCTTTGCATGCATCTTCTACCTCAAGTGCAAATAGGTTCTTGACTCTAGCACTGATCTGTTTCACCTGCCCCATGGCTGTCTCAGGAATCTTTCCCTTTGTTGAAGATCACATCATAACCACAGTCTTTCAAAACTAGAACGGAGACAAGATTCTTCTTTAGACCCAGAACAAATATCACATCCCTGAGTCTGAGAGGGGAGCTTGACTCCCTCTGAAAGGTGACCGTACCAATCTCGATTGCGTTGTACCTTCCATCATCTCCCATCTCGATGTGCATCTAGAGATCCTTCTCCTCCAAATCACTGAAAAAATCTCCATTCCTCATCATATGGAACGAGGCTTCACTGTTTAGGTGCCACACGCTCCCAATCACTGTGCTGGCCATGCATGCAATGAGAGTAAATTCAAGCTCGAATTGTCAAGCCAAAGCTTCACCTGCTGTTGCTACTGCAGGCTCCTTCTTGCTTGCCTTTTTGTGTGGACACTTCGTGGCATAATGCCCAAATTCATGACAGTGAAAGCACTTGATTCTAGATAAGTCTTTCTTCTTGCCCTCTTGGCTGGAATTACCCTCACCTTGGGACTTCTTCCCCTTGGCCTTCATTCCTTTGCTAACTATTGCAAAGTCCTCTTCCCCTTCTTTGGATGAGGTCCCATATCTGGTATTCCGCCTTATTTCCTCCTGCACTAAGTCGGAACATAAGCTCTCCCAATTTGGTAGTTTCTCCCTCCCATTCACCGAATCTTGGTAGTTGTGCTAGCTCTTGGGAAGGTCTAGAAGGGCGAGGCTTACCAAATCATCTTTTGCGATAGCAACACCAACTTGACCAAGTTCATCATGATATTGTGTGAACCTGCTCAGGTACTGCGAAATAGTCTCGTTCTTCTGCATCTTGATATTTTGAAGTTTGTCCTTGAGCGCCAACTTCCTGTGGTCACTACTATTCTAGAACAAATCTGTGAATGCCTGCCACATTGCATACAGAGTTTCTTTCTTGTGGAGATTTGAGACAATATGGTCTTGTACTCCCTCCAATATGATTCTCCTCGCCTTGGCTACACACTTCTTCAATTTTGCTAGATCTTGAGCATCAGATGCTGCTGGTTTCAGACTATCATTATCAATGAATTCCTTCAGGTCATTATCTTCCAGCACTGCCTCCATGTGATCCTTCCAAGCAACATAATTTGAGCTACCCTCAAGGGCATACTTGAGCCCTAGTCCATAAAAAGTAATCGTTCTAGCTCTGAAGAATTGATCTTGCAAATCCGATCCTCTTGCAATAACAACTTTGAAATCTCTACTCTACAATGAATCCAACTCTGATACCATGTAGATTAATGTGTAGATTTGAAACTGCTCTTGAAATTTACTAAATCATAAGACTCGAAGCTACTATACTGATTTGTGGAAGTTAATTCACCATATAGAACACAAATCATAGACATGCAAAAGGAAACATCACACATGCTCAAAGATTTATCTAGGGGAAAGCAACTGCTCAAAACCCCTTCCTATTTGTTTTGCATTAATCAGAGAATAGAGAAGAAATACATATGCTTGCTCAAGCCTGAGCACACCTTGTAAGTATATAGTCTATCACTCTGCATGACCGACTAACTTTGACCAACAGTTAGCCAATTTTCAAGCCCTCCAAGCTCCTATTTCCTTGCCTTGTTCCTTAAGGAATTAGGCCCCTATTAATTAGGAAATTCCCTCAATTGAATTGCGCAATTCCTATAGGCTCTTCCTCTGACTGGATGTAACACCTGTACAAATTGGAATAGTCTACAACTGATAGTACACTACCTTGGAATCTCCATCTTTGCTGGTAACTCGAATTCTTTGCATGCATGAGCTAATTTAGTATGATTGATCGGTTAACTGGTTGATCACTAAGTGTGGTTGAAGTTTCACTTCCACAACTTGACCTTCCACTAGTTCCTCCAATGGTTAGAACTATTTTAACTGACCATAACTCAATTTAAATGAATTAAATTGCTACAACTGAAATTAACTCAACCTAGGCTCCTAAAATTTAGGAATCACTGCACACAACTGAACTTCATGCCCCTAACTCGAATTAACCGATCTAGACTCCTAGTTTTTAGGAATCAACTCAAGTAAACTGAAATTCAACTCATTAACTCGAATTGAGTGTTCTTAACTGAGTGACAAGAGCTATGTTACCTCAGTGAGCTCCTCCAAGTTTTCTGTCGATGTGGAATTTTGAATTTCCTCAATTTGATTAAGGCAAAAATTAAAATTGAGACTTTCTTGTTGCATATTCAACACCTCTTCTCATCATAACACTTAAGGATGTTGAAATTTCATAACTATCACAAAGACTATGGCATCCTCCATGAAGTAAACTCCTACCATGTCACTAACCACTTGAATTTGTTGATTGAGGGATTGGCTTAGGAATTGTTCCTCCCCTTTGTTGTAATTTCTAAGTCTAACCCTTCATAAATTCTTCTTGCACTATCTGGTTTATTTCACCCACTTGTTTAGTTTCTTAACAATTTATTTAACCATATAAATACTGAAAATAAACACAAATGCATTCTCAACCATCTACAGATCATCAACTGAAAGAATAGCCAAACACACAAGGGACACCATTATTTTTGGACTATTGTCCCCGGAAAAACCCAACTTGGGAAAACCGGTGCAATAGTTCTGAGGGTTTTATTATTAAGCAGCTTTCTTGAGTACAACTAGGGTGCCAAACTGGCTCATCCAATAGAGCTATCTATTTGATAGTAATACCTCTCTTCGGAAGTAGATATTCAGCAAGTGTGCTCCAAAAATCTCTCAAATGCTTCTCTAAGGCTTTGCGTCTGCCCGCTTGGCCTATGTTTCACTCTGAAGCCCCTTGCGTCAGGCTTTCACTGCTCTGCGCTGGCTCTCTGGCCTTCTGCATCACCCACACAGGCCCTGCTAGCGTTTGCGCAGTCATTCAGACCTTCTGCGTAGCTCCTGTTGGCTTTGCGTAGCCTCCTCTGCCTCTGCGCTGGTCCTTTGGCACTATCTCTGCCTCTCTGCTATGCACTCATTGCCCCTTGCTGCGACTAAGATCACTTGTTCGAATTTTCTTAACAAACCCCGCTACAAAAAATCGAACTAACTAATCAATCTTGGTGTATCTCCCACTGACCCTCAAACCTCCTCTTATACTTTTTCTGTTGAGTCTTCAACGTCCGAGATTAAATCTCTAATCAACGACTAAGATTAGATTTGGCTTGATCCATGTCATTTAGAACCTTCCCACCCAGTTTTATATTAATACCCATTAATATTTTTATTTTCCTAAGTTTAGACTTAGGAGCCCATTAAAAAGATTAATTATTTTAATATCTCTCTAACTGGGTGGAATTTCCCAAAACCATTTCTGGGTCTTGGAGATCTCATGTGCTTTAGCCTCTCCACCAATTTTCATGGCTAGAGCACATCGGATGCTTCCCCAAATCAACACTCCCTCTTAGCGAGGAATGTGCTCTAGTAATGCTTCACCACTTGAGTTGCAGGAAACGCTGGCAGGGGAGGAGTTTCCGTATGGAAACGAAAACGAAACGCGGAAACGCACATGGTACGACCTAGAAACGCGTTTCTGGCTGTACTGGCACGTTTCTCGAGGTGGAAATGTGGCCAGTACGGCCTGAAACGCGTTTCTGGGCCATACGACGCCGTTTCCACATGCAACTTGACTTTTTTTTTTTTAATTTTTTAATTTATTAATTTGTCTTCTAATTTTTAATTAGGTTTTTCTAATGCCTTCTAGTTGCTTCTAGATGCTTGTCTAAAGTTATAAAAGTGAACTTTTGCCCTAGTGTTGAAGCAGTTCAGTCAGGAAGTTTGAGGCATATGCAGTTCATGGTAATGTTAAATTTCTAATTAAAAGTGTATTTTCTTTATTTTCATTTCATATTTTATTTTTATTTTAACATTGCCATGAATGACTCAGGATTTTGAGAGTGGTTTCGCCCTGATTGATTTCATATGGAGAAGTAGAATTTTAGATTCACCAAAATCAGCAAACTTCTCTTTTGCAGGATTTCAGGATTGGGGGGATTGCAATGTTTCCATTGGATTTTTATCATGTACTAGGGTATGAACTTGTTTTTAATCAATAAACCCAGCCTCTATGGAGGGAGACTCCAATAATCAAGAGCATGTAGGGTACTAGGGTAATGAACTTGTATTTAATCAAGAGACTAAGGTCGTTCGACTATGTAGGAGAGACTCCAATCAGCACAAGGGCAGAAATTAGAAATTTCTCGTGCGATTTGATATTTCTATTTTCATTATGGATCATTCATGAGTAAATGTGTATGTTAATTAGAGACTTATAGTTTATGCATTGACAATTGACAATTTTATCATAATGTAATAAATTAGGAATGTACATATATGCTTTTGATTGCAAACTTATCTTAAATGTTCTTAAAATATATAATATTATTATAAATATATATAATATATATATAATATTCGCATTTCCCCGTTTCCAAAATTTGGGGGGGGGTCATGTTTCGTACCCGTGCCCGTTTCGGAAACTCGTACCCGTTTTCCTGTTTCGTGCAACCTTGTCCACCACTGAACATCACCCTAATCATCCGGCACCAGTAGCTGTGCTGATGCTTGGCCTGCTGCCCAACATCCTCTGCATTGTTGCCTCCTGTACTGCTGCCCATATCTCTGCCACTGCCATTGCTACATCTGTACTGCAACTCCCTCTGCATCTGTGCTGCTGCTGGTCCTTCCTCCCAATCACTGCCTCTGCACTGCAACTCTCTCTCATCATGTTGCATCGTGCTGCCCATAGCACTACCACTGCTACTGTTGCACTGCAACTCAGTTACTGAGAAGTAAATAACTGATCTACACAACTACTGACATCCTTGTCAGGCTAGAAGCCCTCTTGATGCTGAAGCTCCCTCTGCTGCCTTTGTGCACTACT
The DNA here is from genome assembly GCA_000404065.3 of Pinus taeda. NCBI lineage: Eukaryota > Viridiplantae > Streptophyta > Pinopsida > Pinales > Pinaceae > Pinus > Pinus taeda. Next base: position 77,387 of record APFE030553940.1, on the reverse strand, counting down.
GCAACCCTCACTGTGTTGCTACAGATCCCTGCACTCTAGCGCTATTTTTCCGCTCCATCTGCATCTTTCTTCTACCGACATCCGTCATCCTGCTACTGTCACTCGGGGCTCCCGTAGCTGGATATGATCCAAGAGTTTGGGTACCTCAAGGATCTTGCCCCACATCTTCTGTAGTTCTCCTGACTACAACTCGATGTCACCCCACCTCTTCTCTAGAGGTGCATGAACACTCATGGCACAGTCGTCATCAGTCTCTACTTCCTTCTCTGCCTTAGCCGGTGCTGCCTTGGAGTCAAAAGCCTCTCCCTTATTCTTCTTCCTGGGACACTGGGTTGCATAATGATCCAGCTCCCCACAATGGAAGCCCTTTATCTTGGAGATGTCCTTCTTCTTCTTCCTCTTCCCTTCTTGTCTCGTAGATGCCAGAGTTGCATCCTCTTCCTCCTCTTTCTTGATCCGACCTCCTTTGCTGCTAATTCCCGTCATGGTCAACCGTCTGATCTCTTCTTGGCGAAGAGCTACCCATATCTCTTCCCAACCTGGAAGATTCACTTTGCCCAAAATGCTTTGGACGAATGTCTCCCACTCCTCGGAGACTGCGTTCACGGGGGTCCTCACCAGGAACTCCTGATTCGGGGTGGCCCCTATGGAAGTAAGTTGGTCCCGAATCTCCTACAACCTGCTGAGGAATAGATTTATCTGCTCCCCCTTCTGCATCTGATATGACCGCAACTAATTCTCTAGTAGCATCTTAATCTGCACGGAATTGCCCTGATACAATGTCGTCAAGGTATCCCACATCTCCTTTGCCATGTATTTCTTGGCAATATGCTGAACTACATTATCTTTGATCACATCAAGGATTATGCACTTTGCCTTGGCCATTGCATCCTCATACCTTTTGTTATCAGCTGGGTCGACTGGGATAGCCACAGTTCTCAAGGCGAAGCCCTTGATGCGATGTCTATCCAGAACAGACAGGATCCTGGCCTTCCAGATGACAAAGTTGGACACCCCGTCCAACCTATCCTGATCCCTTAATCCGTTCATTGCCTTCTTCACCCTTCTCCTCGACTCCCTCTGAGTCTCGACTTCCCTCCTGGAAGTTCTCTCTTAGACTCCCTCTAAGTCTCGATTTCCCTCTTGGAAATCCTCTCCTTGACTCCCTCTGAGTCTCGATTTCCATCTTGGAAATCCTTCTGCCAACTGTCGAACTGCTCCTCTCTGATCCCCTTTGCTCCTGTAACACTGATCTGGATTTCTTGGCTAGAAATCTGCGTAGGTAGCAACTCCCTCTACCTTGGTTCTGTCCCATTAGGTACTACTCTGCTTCGACAACAACAACACCCCACCAGCTTCACAATCCACAGTTTGCCCAGAGCTCCTTAGGCCCCAACAACTGAAGAAACTGCGCCTCTTAGCTTTGCACAATCCCGACAAGGCTAAATCGCCCCTCTATCACACTCGAAATGAGTACGCAGGCCCTCTGTGTCACTCCTTCTCTGCTGCCTTCTGCTTAGGAACAACTCTGTCTCTCGGGACCGCTGTTTCTGCTGCAAATTTTCTGATTTCAGCTGGTGCCTTCAACTCTCCTGTGATCTGCAACGCTCTGATACCATGTTGTAATTTCTAAGTCTAACCCTTTAGAAATTTTTCTTGCACTATTTGGTTTATTTCAACTACTTGTTTAATTTCTTAACAAGTTATTTAACTATATAAATACTGAAAATAAACACAAATGCAATTTCAACCATCTACAGATCATCAACTGAAAGAATAGATAAACACATAAGGGACACTGTTATTTTTGGACAATCGTCCTTGAAAAAACCCAACTTGGGAAAACTGGTGCAACAGTTTTGAGGGTTTTATTATTAAGCAGCTTTCTTGAGTACAACTAGGGTGCCAGACTGGCTCACCCAACAGAGATATCTATCTGGCAGTAATACCTCTCTTTGGAAGCAGATATTTAGCAAGTCTGCTCCACGAAAATCTCTCCAACGCTCCTTTGAGGCTCTGCATCAGCCCTCCTGGCCTCTGCGTCACTCTAAAGCCCCCTGCGTTAGCCTTCTGTTGCTATGCGCTGGCTCTCTGGCCTTCTGCATCACCCACGCAGGCCCTGCTAGCATCTGCGTAGTGACTCTGGCCCTCTGCGTGGCTCCTGCTGGCTCTGCGTAGCCTCCTCTGCCTCTGCGCTGGTCCTTTGGTACTGTCTCTGCCTCTCTGCTATGAACTCACTGCACCTCGTTGCAACTCAAATCACTTGTTCGAATTTTCTTAGCAAATCCCACTCCAGAAAATTGAACTAACTGGTCAATCTTGGTGTATCTCCAACTGACCCTCAAGCCTCCTCTTATGCTTTTTTCTGTTGAGTCTTCAACGACAGAGATTAAATCTCTAATCAATGGTTAAGATTAGATTTGGGTTGATCCAAGTAATTTAGAACCTTCTCACCCTGTTTTATATTAATACCCATTAATATTTTTATTTTCTTAAGTTTAGACTTAGGAACCCATTAAAAATATTAATTATTTTAATATCTCTCTAACTGGGTGGAATTTCCCCAAACCATTTCTAGGTCTTGGAGATCTCATGTGCTTTAGCCTCTCCACCAATTTTCATGGCTAGAGCACATCCGATGCTACTCCAAATCAACACCCTTGGGGTTGGAAGCACATAATATGCCCTTGTGATTACCCTCTTATCTCTAAGCATGGTAACTTGTTTACAATTCATAAAGCATAAAGATAATAGAAGATGATGCTTGTGTAAAGTACTTTGATGCCCCTACTATATTTAAGCATGGTAACTTGTTTATGTTGATTTGTGGTAGCATCGGATGTGCTCTAGCCATGAAAATTGGTGGAGAGGCGAAAGAACATGAGACCTCCAAGACCCAGAAATGGTTTGGGGAAATTCCACTTGGTTAGAGAGAGATTAAAACAATTAATATCTTTAATCGGGTCCTAAGTCTAAACTTAGGAAAATTAAAATATTAATGGGTATTAATATAAAACTGGGGGAGAAGGTTCTAAAGAGACTTAATCTCGGTCGTTGAAGACTCAATAGGAAAAGTATAAGAGGAGGCTTGAGGGTCAGTTGGAGACACACCAAGTTGATCAGTTAGTTCGATTTTCTAGAGCAGGGTTGGCTGAGAAAATTCGAACAAGTGATCTGAGTTGCAGCGAGGGGCAGTGAGTACATAACAGAGAGGCAGAGATAGTTCCAGAGGGCCAGCGCAGTGACTGAGGCTATGCAGAGGTAGCGGGAGCTACACAGAGGCAGCTAGAGACTGCATAGAGGTTGAGGGCCCTGCTTGGGTGATGCAGAAGGCCAGAGAGTTGACATAGAGAGGCAGATGTAGGGGGTTCCAGAGCTACGTAGAGGCTAGTAGGGATGACACAAAGCCTTGGAGACGCGTCAGAAGGATTTTCCTGGGGTAGACTAGTGTTGAGAAGCTGAATATTTACTTTCGAGAAGAGGTATTACTGCCGTGTAGAAATCTCTATTGGGTGAGCCAGTTTGGCACCCTAGTTGTGCTCAAGAAATTTGCATAATAATAAAACCCTCAGAATTGCTGCACCGATTTTCCCACATTGGGTTTTTTTGGGGACGATTGTCCAAAAATAACAGTGTCCCTTGTGTGTTTGTCTATTATTTCAGTTGATGATCAGTATTTATATGAATAAATAACTTGTTAAGGAATAAACAAGTAGGTGAAATAAACCAGATAATGCAGTAGGGATTTCTAATGGGTAACATTTAGAAATTTCAACAGTTTACAAATCATAAACTAGTAAAATACTTGAAGATGATTCTTGTGTAAAATACTTTGATGCCTTTTACATTAAGTATGGTCCACTTTGATACTCTTATGGTTCTTGCACCTTTGATGTTGATCTCACTTGATTCCATGAGTATGTTTGAAATGCTTTGTCCCAGGTACAACAACCATCCTTTAAGGGATAACATGATGCTTCATACATCAGAGGGGATGTCTATCCCCATTTGATGACTATGCTGGGCACCATAGCCAGGGTGTTCACTACTTGTTTAGGAGTTTTTAACTTGGGATGTATCCAACACAATTAATGACACTCTTCCCTCCTTCTAGAACCTGGAATGTTGCACATCTAAACCAAGACTTTTCTTAGAGATTTGATGTACCCCAGAGATGGTAGGACGCTCCGAAGCTGGCATTGCTCCTTCTTGATGGATGTTTCCATGTTTCTGGGATGATTTGACGATGATGATGATGACTTGAGACTCCTTTGGAGGGGATGCTACAGAACTCTAGATGATGATGTCATACCTTAGCTTCATGAAATTCCCTTTATGTGGCTTGGAGTGATGACATGGGCTTGCTTGATGATCGTGCCCTTGTGAAAATTTCTCAACCGGAATCCCTACTGCAGCAACTGATGATATTTCTCCTACTTGTTAGATTTACATGGACAAGTTATTTGCAGTTTCCTATGACAAATATTGAAATACATACACTGCAACCTTCACTTAATTAATTTTTATGCGGAAACAAGAGACTGAGCAAGAAAGAAAATACAACACAGTTGACACTGTTATTTTTAGACAAATGTCCTCGGAAAAACCCAATGCAGGAAAACCAGTGCAGCAACTCTGAGGGTTTATTATTATTAAGCAATAGCAAATTCTGAACATCTCTGAATACCTCTCGAGTTATTCAGTTACAGAGAGAGAAACAATGGTAGAAAGATTTGTGAGATTACCTAACAAAATCATTGATAAAATTCCCATTGATCCGAATACTGAATGAAGTGCCTCTGGCAGGCCCTACGCTGCCTCTGCGTAGTCCTCATGTAGTCCATGCGTCAACCTCTCTAGGCACTGCGTCATCGAGTCTGCTGATTGATTTGCTGTACGGAGTCTCTGCTTTCAGCCTCCCAATCTCACACCCCAGTCCCCGGCTTTTGAAACTGACTCTCCTCAGTAAAATCTCAGACTCTCTCCTGGACCTGCGTCAACCTCTGCATGGCCCTTCCTGGCCCTACGTCTGGGCTGCTAGATCACTCTCTGCTTCTCTCTGTTGATGATTCTTCATCTGAGAAAGTCTCTCTCTCCGAATGTTACCTCTGCCCCTCAATTGCAAGAAATCTCCTCGATCAGAACTTCCTCCTGAGAACTTCTCACTTCAGAAATTCGATCTCTTAATCTCTCAGTGTGTTTTCCAAATGACCCTCAAGCCTCTTCTTATATATTTCTGTTGGACAACCAATGACCTAGATTAACTCCTAATCAAAGGCTCAGATCATTTTGGCTTGATCTTCGTTTTTGTCTAGAAGTTACACCCACAATTAGATTAATACCCATTAATATTTTTAATTTCCTAAGTTTAGACTTAGGGTCCCATTAAAAAATATTAATTATTTTAATAAAATTGTCTCTGGGTGGAATTTCCCAAAATGTTTTCTGGGTTCTCTGGAATACATGTGCCCAAGCCTCCCTGCAAAATTTGAGGCCTAGAGCACGTTCGATGATACCCGAAATCAACACTCCCTCCTAGCGAGGAATGTGCTCTAGCAATATACTATTGCTGCATACTGCTCTGATTCTAAAGCATTGTCCTTTGCACTGCTGATGTCTGACATGCTGTCCACCAAGTACTGTGATGTTGCTGCTGTAACTGTACTGCTGCTAGCACTGCCATTGCCAACACTGCATCCGTACTACAACTCCCTCTCAAGTGCTGCTTCTGTGGTGCTGCTAGCACTACCATTGCCAACTGCTACTGCACTGCAAACTGTTGCTGCTACTCCATTAGCAACGGAAAAACATCCAAAATTACTGAACTAACTGTGTTCAGTATGATACCACGTGAATGTTGGAGCCTGACTGCTGCTAGTCTCTGCACTGACCCTCTGAATATATTGCATTGCTACTGACCTTTGCTCTATGCCATCTGCACTGTTGTCAACTCTGCTCTGTGCTGCTCAGACTTTGGCGCTTCTAGTCACTGCAACTGTCTCCCCAACACTCCTTGGCACCATTCGACACTAGTCCATCCTGCTACTCCATATCTAGGCTCTCATAGTAAGGAAATGATGCTAGAGGTGGACTCCTCAAAGATTCTGCCCATCTGTAGCTCTTTCGAACTACAACTCCAAATCAGCCCACCTCCCTCGTGGAGGTATCTCGGCTGCCATGGCGAATTCCTCCACTTCAATCTTCACGGGCGCAACCTTCGAATCGTCTTTATCATCCTTTTCCTTCTTCTTGAGAGGACACTGAGTAGCGTAGTGACCCATCTCACCACACTTGAAACACTTGATCTTCGAGACGTCCTTCTTAAGTCTCTGCTACTCCTGCTGTCCCTTCGATGCAAGCGCTGCATTATCCTCCTCCTCCTTGGGCTTTGACCCACTATTGCTACTTTCGTCAAGTTTGACCTTGACTAAGTCTCTCCTCAATTCCTCTTGTTTTAGAGCTGCCCACATCTCATCCCAATTCGACATCTCATCCCAATTCGACATCTCATCCCAATTTGACAAGGTTGCTTTGCCTAGGATACTTTGAACAAAGACTTGCCACTCATCTGAGACAGAATTGAGGGCTAGTCTAACCAAACTCTGAATCTCAAGGTGTATGCCCCGCAGCAGACAACTCATCACGAGTTTCCTTTAGGTTCGTGAGGAATGGCTCCACACGCTCTCCCTTCTGCATCTGAGCAGATCCCAACTTCTGCTCCAAGTACATCTTCCGCTGCTCGGAATATCCCTGATATAATGTAGCCAAGGCACCCCACATCTCCTTAGCAGTTCCTCTGCTAGCAGCGTGACAAACCACGTGATCATTTACTCCGTCAAGGATCATCCTCTTGGCCTTTGCCATTTCAGCTCGGTATTTCTGCAACAGATCTGGATCTACAGGTACAACCACCACACTGTCGACGTATGTCTTGAGGGCATGCTCATCTAGAAGGAATGACATTCTAGCCTTCCAGATGACATAGTTGGATGCTCCGTCCAACCTATCCTGATCCCTCAAGTCACTGGTTGCTATTTCTGCCAAAAAATAGAAAGTCGAATGTCCTCCTCTCTCCTCTACGCTACTGTTGGGCTAGCCTATGCACTCCCTGTTGCAGCTAGTAAAACTTTTGCCCCTTGCTGCTGCTCAGCTCTAGAGAATTCAAATTCCTTGGCTAGGAATTCTCTGAGGAAGAAATTCCCTTAGTTGTGGTTTGCCTCTTTCTTCTAACGATTTTCTGCCCAATAAACTGCCTGTAGAAAAATTTGTGTCCCATTAGCTCTCCTCACACTGAGGCTTCAATGCTGCTCCCTTTGCCCCGAAAAAAAATTGAACTGGAAGTCCTTTCCGTCGACTCACTCGGAGAGAGACCGCCTCGAACTTTTAGCCCTCCAGCTAAGAACTGTGCAAACCCTCAGGGGTTTCGAACAACTGCCTCTTGCAACTTTTTCGAACTCCCTCTTCTGCTCAACGCTGGATCTACTGGCTCTGCGCTTCTTGCTTCACCTGCAACTTTGATACCATGTGAAAATTCCTCAACCGGAATCCCTATTGTAGCAATGGATGATATTTCTCCTACTTGTTAGATTTACTTGAACAAGTTATTTGCAGTTTCCTACAACAAATATTGAAATACATACACTGCAACCTTCACTTAATTAATTTATATGCGGAAACAAGAGATTGAGCAAGAAAGAAAATACAACACAATTGACACCGTTATTTTTGGACAAATGTCCCCGGAAAAACCCAATGCGGTAAAATTGGTGCAACAACTCTGAGGGTTTATTATTATTAAGCAATAACAAATTCTGAATACATCTCTGAACACCTCTCGGGTTATTCAGTCACAGAGAGAGAAATATTGGCAGAAAGATTTGTGAGTTATCTCACACAATCATTGAGAAAATCCCTCCTGATTCTGATACTGAATGAAGTGCCTCTGGTAGGCCCTACTCTGCCTCCGCGTAGTCCTCACGCAGTCCCTGCGTCAACCTCTCTAGGCATTGCGTCGCCTAGTCTCTTGATTGGTTTGTCGTCTGAAGTCTCTGCTCTTAGCCTCCCGGTCTCATACCCTGACTCCCGACTTTTGAAATTGACTCTCCTTAGCAAAATATCAGACTCTCTCTCACTCTCTGCACAGCCTCTGCGTGGCCCTTCGTGGCCCTGCGTCAGCCTCTGCTTCTGGGCTGCTGGATCACTCCCTGCCTCTCTCTGCTGATGATTCTCCGACTGAGAAAATCTCTCTCTCTGGATGCTATCCCTACCCCTCAACTGCAAGTAATCTTGTCGATCAAAACTTCCTCCCGAGAACTTCTCACTTCAAAAAGTCGATCTCTTGATCTCTCGACGTGTTTTCCAAATGACCCTCAAGCCTCTTATTTATATCTTTCTGTTGGACAACCAATGACCTAGATTAAATCCTAATCAAAGGCTCAGATCATTTTGGCTTGATCTTCGTCTTCTTCTAGAAGTTACACCCACAATTAGATTAATACCCATTCATATTTTTAATTTCCTAAATTTAGACTTAGGGTCCCATTAAAAAATATTAATTATTTTAATAAAATTGTCTTTGGGTGGAATTTCCCAAAACGCTTTCTGGGTTCTTTGGAATACATGTGCCCCAGCCTCCCTGCAAAATTTGAGGCCTAAAGCACATTCGATGCTACCCCAAATGAACAAATCTTTGGAGGGAGTTTTTGCTTGATGATTGAACACCTTTTGATGAGGAGATGTGGCTTTTGGAGTGAGGAGTGCCTTTGTGAGTCATCCATGACATATTTTGATGAGAAATACACTTTCAGAGGATGACGTTACCCTTGGAAGCAATTTTGGCCAACACATGTGGACTAGTTGAGGTTTGTTTTTATGTTTTATCATTGATATAATTATCTTTTTTATTTTTGTTCTTTTTTTGTTATGACTAAAGGAATCAACAACTACACTGGTTTCATACTCGCGTGACATGGGGTTGATTTCGATTGCTGGCACTATAACCTTTAGGTGCTTATATACACCCCTTTTGGAGACAGGTAAATTAGGGGGATTTGAACCTCGAATCTCTTGGTACATAACACTTCATTATCACCACGATCGCCAATTAAGCTGCTCCCTGGGGGCTATTGATATAGTTCTCTTTGGGGTTGGCTTCTGACCTACTTAGCTTGTAGTCACATATTTTAATATTTGTAGGGATTTTATTCTAAGTTTATCGTAAATTGACTTGGTTGCCTTCATATAAGTAGAGGGAAGTTTATTTAGTGTTGAATCATTGTCAGACTCACACTTGAGAGAGTGCACACTAGTTGTCTCTTTTCTCTTGGTTGTTATGGAGCATCGAATGAGCAAATTGTCTTGAAGAGGATATTATGGTTGGATGTATTTTCTCTTGGATGATAAATAGATGGTGATTTTGTGCAAATTTATTATAAGTATATTCTTCCATCTTGTATTTGTTATAGAATTAGGGTTTCTTTGAAATTTTCACCAAATGTGTTGAACCTTTTATGGCTCTAACATCTCCTTTGCAAGATTATCATTAAGTTTCCATCAAGGAACCTTAGTATAGTTTCCTTGCAATTTGTCTCCAATTTGATTGAAAATAACTAGGGTTTGTGGAGTAGAGAAACCTCTTTGTAGCTTTTTTCTTTCTGATGAATCACTCCCATTGGTCCTCTTCCATAAACATTGCCTTACACTCCATTATTCCCCCTTGATTGAAAAGGTACTAGTTCACTATTGTGTCAATCCCTTTAAATAGCATAATTAAAACCTTAAAATTTTATTTTTTATGTTTTCTAGTGTAAATTAGGGTTAGGTTATGGCAAAATATGTTTTTTATGGCATTACCTTGGAGCTTAGTCTTAGGGTTAGGTATTGCATGTGTTAAATTGGAAGAGAGTAAATATTTTTTGATGCATTTTCAGCCATTAATTAGGGTTGACGTGTACGATTTTTCTTGTCGTTAAGTGTTTTTAGCCATTGAAATTTGTTGTAATCTATTTCTTTGTTTATCCATTAAATAACCTTTGTTTCTCACTTGTTTATTAGAAAATTTAGGATATTTTGTTATCGTTATATAACAAAAATTTGTAATTGAAATATAACATGTGTTTGGGAACCTATTTGAGCCTCTCTAGGACTTGCGAAGCCCTCTAGATTTAGCCATAGGGTCCTTTGAACTTGTTGTCTTGAAATTACATCTTATCTAATCGAGAACCTTACTTATTGAACTTTATCCTTGGGTGATTGTAGTAGTAGAAACCTTAGGGGGTATTTAGATTGAGAGCACTTAGGTTATTCAATCCCTAAGATATCTACTAGGGAAGCTTCTCTTGTAGTGATAGTATCCAACTACAAAATACTGGGGTAACAATTGTTAAGGTGACAGTCATGACTGATCGCATTATTGCTCTTAATCTAGTGTATTTAGTGAGGCTTTGCATTAAGGTGCTATATTTTGCAGTAACATGGATGGAAAGATTGTTTGAAAAGAGTAGATATGATTTGTATATTAGGGGCATTTTATCTTGGACATAATTTCATTTGGTAGGCCATGGAGTGGTCCCATGAGTTTGGTCAAGAGTTTTTTTTTGAAAAACAAACTTTGATAGTGCTTATGATTGGGTGGATTGGTCCTTCATTATGAGGACATTGTGTTGTTTGGGGTTTGGATCATGGTGTTTTCTCTGTCTCTATCAATAATTCTCTGTCCCTTCAAATTTTACTCATCAATCCATTTGCTAATGGTGTCCCTTGGCCTCTTACCTATACAATTTATCAATTGATGCTTTGGGATATCTTTTGGAATTTGTTTGAATGCACAACCAAATGTTTGGCATCTCACTCTTTAATGGGTTAATGATGGTTAATGATCATTTTTCTAATTACTCTCTTTTTTGTGTGAGTAGACTAGGGTTTTGTAGATGGTGCATGTGTATGCCTTAATGTTCTGTATGTAGCTTCGGGGCTAGTGGTGAGTGATCATATGATGGACTATTGCTTGGTTGGTTTATCCAATGAGGTAACTTCCTACAACTTGGACTAATATTAGGTCGAGGGCATTGGATGGTATCTTGGCATAAAATTTGGAGTGGGACTTTTGCCCATTGTCATGTGGGATTGGTGTTGATAACAACTTCATACCAAGCTTCATATCTGGCAACATAGGGACCTATCATTTGTTGGTAAATTGATAGTGGTTGGGAGGATTCTTTAGACCTCACACATGTATTATGTTTATTGTTGGTTTCCTAGTTAGGTGTAGCTTTGGCGGTTGGAATAGATCCTCTATTCGTATTTATGCTCAAGTATGGCAGAGACATGGGTCTCCTATTGGTCTATTGGGATGTTTGTATCATGGCCAAGGATGACGGAGAGCTTTGTTTGATTAATGTGTCTACGTAGGGGTGTATCCTTGCTACCAAAAGCGTGGTTCACTATTTGGGGGGCATTACCCATTGGTAGGTGTGTGACAAGTTTTCTTTTGCATAGCAATGATAGCAAGTTGGCAGGGTGTGGGGGGTCTTTGATTTATGTGACATTATTCCCCCCGCCACCCCCCCACCTATTCTAGGTCTCCATTTTGTTTATTTTTAGGAGTATCTAGACGGATTTCAGTACAGTAGTTGGTTTGGCTTGATGGAACATGAGGGTAGTAGAGTAGGATGGGATTTTCTAAGACATCCTATTTGGAGTTTGAGGACACAGGGTAGTTATATTGTAGAAATGCCTCACTTTTAGGCTTGTTGGTTGAGCAAAAAGGGTGCCCTATTTTTGTAGGACTTGGGATTTAGTTTTATGTCCTTATAAGGATCAACATTCTTTGTCTCATGAGTTCTCTTTACTCCCCTTGGATCATCCATCCATCATAGTGTTGGTTGCGATTATCCCTCCGGAGGACTTGTATAAGATTGTAATGTTCCTAAACAGGAATGTAGGTGATATACAAAGCATTCAAACAATCTAGCAATCAGAAAAACGAAATATACATTAAGCACCCATGGAAACACTGGAAATAGAGAACTGCTAAGCCAGTTTATTACTTCTTCAGGAGCAAATACAATAGTAAAATAGAATGGTGCACTTGGGCTTGTCTCAATGGACAAGTATGACAAAACCCAGGTGAGAAACTGCTGAACTGAAGGCTGCTACAACTGCTTCACCAAACTGAACTGCGCTGCCCTAGAAAACTGCTTTGTCCGCTGACTTCGAAGGGCTAGAATCACTGCTTCCTGTGCTTAGAAAAGTATGAGATTTCAGCCCCTTGCTCCTTGGCCTAAACCCAAAAAAACCCACGAAGGAGTTGGCCAAATGTTGACCTCAGAATTTTGGCCCAAATTACCCTTAGCTCCTCTAGCTACTCGCTGAGTTGGCACCCTTGTTTGATGCCTTAGATCTGCTCAAAAAATTCTATTAAATTAGGAGTGTGATCCTTGTCCGAAACCCAAAAAACCTAGAAAGGGCTTCCCTTGGTTCCAACTTTCAAAAATCGACTTTTCACAGCTTGGCCCTCCAATTTCGAATTCTGTTGCTGTGATTGATCCTGTCAATCTTTACTCTCCCAACTCTAGCAATCCTTCTCAAATGGCCCTCCAAGTGATCTCCTACTTCTCCCGGCTAGCTCCAGCCCTACAATTCCTCCCTCCAAATCCCATGTGAGCCTAGTGATGGCTCTCTGCGTAGGCCCAGGGTAACTGTAAATCGAACTGCTGGGATGCTGGCTCTGCTGGCTCCAAAACTCACAAGAAAGGCTGGCCCTTTGTTGCTCTCCCAATCCTCCAACTCTCCCGGCAAATGGTTGGTCGCTGATAGCTCCAAACGCCCCATGCATATTCTCCAGCTAGCTGGAAATACACACTCCCTGTTGTCGCTGAATGGTAGTGCTGTAACACACTCTCGAAACTCCTAAAATAGTTATGAAATTGCCTCTCTAGGGCGAGCACGGATGGTCCCCCGAAGTAGAGGTTGAATCTCCCACTTGAGAGATTCCTGGCTAAACAACCAGTTGACTCAGCTAAACAACAGAGCGAACAGTCAAGTAATTTTGATCGCAAAGTGTAAGAATGAATCCAAAATGAGAGCTGCTCCCTCCTTATAACTCCTTGGGCCTCCCTAGCCTTATGTGGCCCCCTCCATCCACCTATTTGACTTTCCCTCCAAGCTACTCGAATGGGCCAATTTGAACTCCCATGTGGGTGGCCCCCACATTCCAATAGCAACCAAATAAAGTCGAATTGCCTTCGAAGTCCCTAAGTCGAAAATTATGGGTTCTCTTAGCCAAAATTGTGTAGCAACACCCTGTTACAAAGTTTGAGAAGGGACATGACAAAGATGAATATTGTTGTGATAGGTCCCTTTTGGGTAATTGTGGTTGGAAATTTGGTTTCCCTATTCAGTAGTATGATTCTAGGAGCCTTTACCCCATTTTGCATTAGAGACATGCTCTACCTCTAGTCATCGATGCTTGTTGGGTTTGTATTGATTCAAAGGACAAGTGTGTTTATCGATGTCATTGTGCATGGCTATTTATCTTTCCTATAAATCAAGAGATTTTGCTTGGTTGGTCATATATTAGGGGCTTCCATCCAAGGTTAGGTTGGCCAAGAGTGGGCTTTCTAATGGTCTTTGCCTAGCCTGCTAGTGCTCTGAGACAATAAAACATATGTTTTCGGATTGTTAGTTTGTGGTGAAATCTTGGTAGTGTGTCTAGGATTAGTACTTAGTTCTACTCCATGGGATTATTAATTGGAGGGTGGCCCATTTAGGTGATTGCAGTTATTTGGTACATACATTTTTCATTGGTATTTGGCATTGCTTGAGGATCTTGGCTTTCTGTATCCTTTGGAATATCTGATGTAGGACTGTTTTCGATCATGAGGCTAGTTCTTTGTTCCATGTGGAGGGATGAGGTACATATGCAATTGTTGGCTAAAGGGGCCTTGCTGATAAGAGATTCCAAATCCCTAGATGCAGTAATGTATTCTGATTTTATTTCTGCACTAGTAGCTTTGAGGAAGAGAATGTGAATTCGCCATTCTTCCTTTTTGCTTTTTCTATGTAAATTTGTACTGTTTAAGACACATTCAGAAAAATGTTGGGCTATCATGGGCTGATAAAAAGTACTAATTAATAACTGATTCTTAACACCAGTGAAAATGGTCAACACATCCATCTGTCTTCAATTTATTAAAAAATGTAACCCACTACCTGTAGACCTTAAGGGTCATCACAAAACACATGAATAGTTTTTTGTCATTTGATAAATTCACATCAAAATGATACTCTATGACTAAGAGGTCTCAATCTACAGTGTTAGCATGTGTGACCTTCTCAGTAGTATTGATGCATGCTACATGACTAACATGTGCTTGACATGTAGGGCTAGATGCAACTGATGAAAACTGCAATGATAGTGAAGATATGTATAGGCCAATTTTTGGGCAATGATGAATCACCATGAACCATTGGTTGTGTTTTACAATGGAGTTGACCCTTTGAAGCTTGTCATATTTTTTGGGTGGGAATGGGTTAAGAATGATATCAAGTACCCATTTATCCAGATTAGATACATGCTATGATAAGGAGAGTGAACCCGTTACCTGGAGACAAGTAGTCTTACATTCAAGAAAACCTATGTAGCCAGATACATATATGTGTTATTTCATATTTCCATATTTTTGGGAAGGCTTGTTTTCAGTAGAATTTGTGCTTAGCATACTTTTGCCATGTCCTTGTTTTAGGCAACTTAGAGGAACAGTCTACACTGATGGTACTTGATGTTAAGTGCCCTATGTTTCCCTCAATTCAAATTCAATCTGATTTATAAATTTAAGGGTGCCTCCACATCCTTCCTAGGTCATAAAAACTCCACATATGACACTATTTGGCCCATCACATGTCTAGACTCTAGAGCTCCAAAGAAATCTTTAAAATGGTTCCAACTAGCTTAACTGGGAGGTAGTGCAAATGGCCTGTCCATATATTAATATTATAAGGTAGCCGCATACTAGCTTCTTTCTGACTTGTACTGATACATTGGCCCTGAGGGAGAATCCTCATGTGTGCAGATTGCCCAGGCTCCTTTACCCCACCAAAGAAGCAAAAGAGATAGTACTACTAATGCATCTGTACAAAAGGGAAGAGATAATGCTGTATGGGAATGTTTCACCTGTGAGTATTGCTAGGAGTTTTATGGGGAGTCTAATTTCTCAGTGGATTGGGATTTGGGAGCAGTGCCGTTCTACCTCGTGTACCAGGAGTCAAAGATTTGATAATAGAAAAAGATACTGGAGCTGGTGACATGAAATGTTATGTGATCTGCTTTTACATAAACTCATGTCTAATTATTTTCCTCCCCTCACCTCCAAACACGGACCTATAATCGGATGCCTTTGTTTTATCTTTACTTGGAACATTTTCATTGCCTCAGATGCATCCTTTGCATTTATTAGACACGGATGAAGTAGTTGCTAGGTTGAGGACACAATAGGTACTCTGTTTCAATTTAATTAGGAATTTTTACCAGTAGTTGTATTGAAAGCTTTCAATTACATGCTGATTTTACTGTAAGTCTGTCTTTGTTAGCTCTTTTTATAGATATAATTTGATTCCAGAAACAAGTAGCAGTTGCACTCCATGACCACCAACCCAGTTTCACTCAGGGATTTGTACTGAAGCACTGGATGCATGCTCCTCCCTGGTGTTGCATGACATTATTAATATATCACATATTTGTTAAACATACTTGTTACAGAAAGACTATTTAGAACAATATGTATTTCTTTTATAGTATGTTTGTGTGTGTTCATGAAATTGTTATCTATAGTATAACTTTTAATAACATACATATCTGTATTATTAGGTAGGACTAATTGGTAAGAATGCTGTACTGCTTTTTGAAGAATGGAATTTTTCATTGTGTGAGCTTGCATATAACAGCTACCTGACTCTTTGCTGGTGTGAAGGTGTCTCCCAAAGCTTGTGGCCATACTCGTGGAAGAAAGGTGGTTTCACGGGAGGAAGCAGTGATGCGCATAAAAGCAGCTGTAGATGCTCGGAAAGAAAGCTCTGCAGACATTATTATTATAGCACGTACAGATGCACGCCAAGCTGTTTCCTTGGAGGAGTCACTTTGGAGGGTACAGGCGTTTGCTGATGCAGGGGCGGATGTACTTTTCATAGATGCACTAGCTTCTAAAAAAGAAATGCAAGCTTTCTGTAATATTTCTCCTCAGGTTCCCAAAATGGTATGTCCATTTATTCTATATTCTACACTGGTTCACCTTTGTTACAAAAAAGAGGACAGCCTTGTATTATTGTAGACCTTGTTGCTTATATATTGTTCAAAAATCAGTGGAAGCTTATATTTTGGACCACTAGTTAGTATTCCTTATTGGTTAAGTTCTGTGGAAATGGATATAGATCCACTAGTTTTTTGGAAAAGTTAGCATCGAGATATGGGAGAATGGCAATATATTTCTATACGTATTGTCAAAAAAAAGACTTGAATGAAAAACATATACTATTTGTATTTCTAGAATCAAATCCATTCATAGCTTTCGAAAACATTCCAAAAACAAAATGTTACATCTATCGTTTTGGTGAATTTATTGCTGAGGGTCCAAAATATAACTTATTGGCAATATTAGTGAAAATATAAGAAACTATCAAAACACTTGAAAAATAAAAAATAATATTTTTTTTCAAAATTTTGAACATCTAAAGAAACAACAACATCAAACAAACATGTTGCGACATAAATATGAAAATAAAATTGATATAGAAGAGGTCAAGTGATACATCACACATTGACACTGAAATATGATATCCTAAGCCCTAACAACACAATGAAAAATCACATTAAAACAAAATAAATCTATCTCATCAGATGATCATTATGAGGCATCTAGATACTACAAAGATAATCTTAATGCATTAAGGAGATGCGTCCGAAGATTAGGTTTTCCCTACCCTGGAGAATCTTGTGGTTCATGTTGCCACAAAATCTAGTAGGCCCTTGAGAGGGAAAACCTACAAGGAATAAACTAGACCTACAAGCAACAAAGGGGTAGTGGTCCACTATCACCACAACCAACACCCGCTGCTCTTTACAAACTTTCACCAATGGGAGGACTCCCGGTAGGAAAGAGATCACTTATAATAGATATTCTAGGGTTAAGGTGTGGAATGATCTCGCTAGGAGGTCTTCAAGAAGGACACAATTTTTGGTCCAAGACTTCACAAAGAAGCAATTCGCTTTCTATGAAGAATCTTATCAACAAGGGCTCAAGACCTAGGGTTTTGATTGACTTGACGAGTGTTGGAGTAACTCATGCTCAAGGCAAGGAGAAAGGGTTTCTTACTATATATATTAGCTAAGCCAGGGCTCATGAAACCTTCAATAAAGTCCTTCAGTTGAAGAAAGAAAAACTAGGGTTTCCCTCTTAGGGAAAACACCTAGGGCAAGAGAAGTTATGGATGAAATTGAAGTGGATGCCCAACAAATTGACAAGTTTTGGGGCAAACCCTACCTACTTGATGTTTAGGCTCTCCAACCACCAAAATTCTCCCTCCCTTGAAATTTGGACCAAGCCCTAGATCTCTTCTCTAGCCTTGAAAGCACTGAATTTAAGGGAGAAAAGATGGATAAAATGTGAGATTGATGACCGAAAAGTTGGACTAGTTTCTTGTTCCTTGGGAGAATGGAGTCTAGGATGATTTAGGTTAGCTAAACTTGTTTTCAAGGAGGTCGAAATTTGATGCTTTGGCAAGCAAACTTCAAGTATTTACCCACCCAATGAAAAATGGATTTTTATGGGAGAGCTACAATGAAAATTCTAGAATTCCCTTTCAAACCAAGCTCTTATACCATGTTGATTTTTTAAGATTTTCTAGATTGATAATTACTTCCTTAATTTGTCTTGTGTCACATTCATTGTTAATCAATTACACATAGATAATCTTAACAGTAAACAATGAAGCCAGTAGGATCATAAAGAGAGAGCCAAACAAGAGACACAAAATTTATTCTAGGAAAACTCTAACCAGTGAAAAACCCAACAACCTTTTCTTAGAGAAATTATCCAATTCAACAAGAGATACAATTTGATTTCCCAGTCAGAAACCAAGTCAAACTGACCAGTAACCAAACCCAGGTCAAACTTGGTCAAACAGAGACAAATTCGACCTCTTGAGATTTCGGTTTGCTGCCTCAGAAATCATCCTTCTTCATGCCTCATATTTGTTTTGCCTCAGATTCGTCCTTCTATTCTGCCTCAAATTCATCCTCTTTAGTCTCCCACGTGTGAACAAAGTCAATAGAAGATGGTCATCCAAATTATGCCAAGAGGAGGAGGTCGAATGGCCTTTAAATAGTCATCTTAATGAGTTCGAATAGGTGTCACTCCATGCTGGGTCAACATGATCATTTAGAGCCAATTTTAGAGGCAAAATTTATAATTCAAAATTCAAATTTTCCTTCTTTTGAAGCCGACTTGAAGTATACATTTGTATTTATCAAGAAGACCAACCATAGCTAAAAAAATCCAACTATCATCAGATTGTAGTCTCCTTCACAATGCTCTGTGCACAACAAAACTAATTAAAATGTCAAATGCAGAAAAAACTGTAGCAACCACTCACATTAACAATCTACTCTCACCTAATCCAATCCTACATATTTACAAAGGATTAGAACTCACATCTCTCTCATTTTCGTGGGCCCTCCCATTAGAGAGTTATGTTTAGACCAACCCTGATACCATGATACAAAATGGAAGAGTAGACAGGTTTTCTATCATAAATTGTTCCGAGTTATGTTGAAATTTTGATGGTCTATGCTGTTACAATCACTCATATCCAAAACTTCTTTATGCTGCAAAATAAGTTAAGTATTTGTAGATAGAACATAAACCATATAAACCATATGCACAATGAAAGACAACCAAGAACTCAATGAGACACAAAGAAGTTAGGCCAATGACCAGGGCAAAACCCACAAGGGGAAAACCCAACCAGATTCTTCTTCTATTAGAAATCAATTGTTCAGCAGAGATACAAAGTACAAAGAAAGAATGAAGAAGTTCACCCAAATCTGAAGAATATATTTGATAACAATAGCTAATGCAAACACTGAATCACTTTGGCTCTCCAAGATCCGCTTTTACTCTCCAAGTCTCTCTCTCTCTCACAATCTCCTTCAAGTCTCTCCAACTCTCTCTCAAGTTCGAATTCACAATGCACAAGTAAGTGAGGTGAGATGATATGAGACACATATGTATAGGAGGGGCAATGAATTATTGACATAAAGGAGGAGCAATACACATGCCTTGAGGAAGAGTTACATATGCCAAAATAGGAGTGTAACTTACGCCATAAAGGAGAGGAGTGTAACTTATGCATTTAGGAGAGAGGTGTAACTTATGCATTAAAGAGGTGTAACTTATGCATTAAAGAGGTGTAAGAGGAATCTTTTTATGACGAGTCATTAAAGTGTGTAAGAGATGCGTAAAAGCATTAAAGAGAGAGAGGAATGAATCCATTAAGAGAGAGTAACATATGCATTAATTGAGGGGAGTTACATATGACATGATTGAGTCTCATGATTGAGAGACTTGAATTTCTTTTTAATAATAATAATATTAATGATTAAGTCGAAATTGAACTATTAGGATTGATTGATGATCAAAAGGGACTTTCCATCAACAATGCTTGATTACCAGTTGATGCAAGGTGATTTACTATTTTTGGAAAGCCATACTTGAGACTTTCTATTTTTATAAATCCATCCCTGAGCTGCCAATTTTCAACAAGTGATACTATTTAATCAACATTGTTACATATAAATGCTAGAAGCTTTGGCTTATGATAGTCATGCTATCTTAACCATACTAACAACTATTTGAGAGAATATCTCAACCACAAACTTGTTGCATAGTGTTTGTCAAAGTTCCAAGGAACTGGAAGTACCAATTTTTTCAACAAGATCAGATCATCTACCAACAGTTTATGTGTCATTATAAACCCATTCTGCAAGTTATGTAATGTAAATGATGCTAGTAAGACCGTGAATGTATGTAAAAACCTAGTAAGCCTATTATTTTGGCGAGAGTTTCAGCCTATGAGGTTTTTCGTCTCACCGACTCATTTGTGTTTCTAAACTCGGATGGTCGGCAAAGTTTTCCCTCCAACCTCACCCCAAAACTATGGTGGAATTCTTCGTCAAAGTCTTAGGTAACTCCTAGCGTTCTAGTCGAGTCTTATGTAAAAGTGATTTGAGAATAATTTAAGCCTAAGATACCGGATTCGCTCTAAAGGGGGCACGAATCCCGAATCGGTCGAATCCGACACGATTCTGTACGGATTCGTGTCCTTTTTTTCTGACACGTCGTGTCCTTTTTCCCCACGTCGTGTCAGATGGTGTCCCGAAAAAAATCGAATCGCGTCGCGTTTTTTGAAACGAGTCCTGTGTGTGGGCGAATCGTGTCACGATTTTGTTCTGTTTGCGGGTTAAAAGGCGGGTGTTTGCGGCGTATTCACATTCTGAGTTTATGTGAGTGAGCAGTGCTGAGACTCGAGAGCAAGCTGAGCGCTGAGAGGAGAGCAGACTGTCGTCGGTGCACCATAGCCAGGTAAGTTCCTCCCGCGGCTGACGGGTATAAACCCTGAAACTCAAACCGGTATATGACATATGTGCGTTTGCCGTTCAGTGAAAACCTCTGTCGGCTTTAGTATTTGCTCCATGTTTTAAATGTATGATAACAGAGATTATAATGAGCACGGGACTGTAATATCATCTTTCATATTTCATAGTGGAAGAAATTAAATCCCGTAGGTATGTTCTGGCTCCCATGCTACCCTGGTTGTCTGCGTTGTTTTGTAAATTTGCATGTATTGCTGGGTATGCTAAATGCCAATAGAAACGGATTAAGGAGTGTACACTTCAGGCTTCAATGCCAATAACTCTTTCAACACAGCATTAAAGATTGACAGATAGAACTCTTCCTTTTCTTTATCTTGTTGTGGACCGTGGTATATCCAAACCTTTCTTGATCTGAATATCCCAACAATTCTCGTCAATATTCACTTAACATTACCATTGGATTCCTTGTTTCTGGGTCGGAGTAAAGGACCCACAACCAAACAAATAAGAACTCAGAAATATACCTCATAGAAAGTTGAGTGACTATGCAGCCTTATATGGAACTCATCTGGTAGATGAATACACCGGGTGGAGCTATTAGCCCATAAGCATTACTTCCAAGTTCCTAGTACCTACTGTGTTTCCTTACCTAGTAGTTTCAGACAAACATTATAAATTTATATGGTGTGTTATTCCACACTATCTTCACATGCTTTCAATATATTTCAATGTGATCTTTGCCACCACAGTGACCAATGGATGGTATATATTCTTGACTGAATCTTCTTAAAATAAAAATATCAATCCCTTGTGTCTTTCAACCTGTGGTTTTTGGAAAATATTTTCATTTGATTCTCTTCATCTCTGTGAAGTTTCTTATATGATATATCAGTCCATGTTCAGGAATAGAATGCATTAAAGTCTTGTTCCTCATTCATGACTTAGTCTCCACAAAATAATCTGCCTCATATTCGACTTATCAATCTATCATACTCATAACAAACCTTATCATCTTCAGGGGTTATGTTCAAATTGAACAGTTCAATTGTTTACTGAGATGATGAGATCTTGCTACAGGACTTTAGCTGATCTGCCTGCTCGAAAATCTGCTACAGCCTACAGGTTTCTTGTGACCATGGTTTAAGAAGAACAACTCTGAGCATGGCAATTACTATAATTATTAATAACTGTCTCAAAACAATTGCCAAATGAACTTTGTGGTTTCCTTGCACATTTGCAAAAGAAATGAATGTGCCTCTGCTGTCAGACACTATGAGCTTCACATCTATGTCAATTGCATCCTCGAAGTGGTCTCTTGACATTTCTACCTAGTACCACGATAAGCCTGAAGATGGCAGCACCATCTTTCTCTTGAAATAACAACTTCTTCCTCACAGGGGGCTTCTAGCATGCCTCAGTATTCAATGTTCATTATTTTTTAACAGTGAACAGTAACACTGAAGTGAACAGTGAACACTGTATTTGTTCATAGACCAATGAGGTTCCCACAGAATGAACAATTAAAAATTTAAATCAGATGAACAACCTGGGTACAAGAAGTTTTGAGCAAAATAGGCAATGAAAATGACCCAAATATAAGTCGATATTAGATAATGATCAAATTGTTTTCAATGTTCATAATAATCACTTCAGTTTCTTAAATCTTTATTTCCAGCACTGTGAGAATAAGTGTGCCAATGTGCAGTGTGATACTGATGTCCTTAAGGCTTACTACATTGCTTCTCAAAATCTGACAAGTGAATATTTCACATAATTCTAAATGTTTATGAAATTGAAGGTATTCTTGAGAGAGGACTCAGTACCCACTACCCAATGATTAAAATTTAAAACCTTACTAACTTGACCCTATGCACAGTTTACAATTTTTTTACAGCAGTTTGTTCATTTTTTAATTTTTTTGCATTTTTTAATTTTTGACAGCAGTTTGTTCATTTTTTTTACAGGTTGTCGTTGAGGTAACGCCGTGGTCCGTAACAGTGTTCATGGCTCAATCAAAGGCAGCAGTTAGGGGGCAAAGGAAGGGCAAGAATGTCATGGGTAGAGATGCCCTTCCTCCCCCAATATCATTAGAGTCTGCTGCAAGTAATGTTGAGGGAAGAGGACTTAAAGACAATGATAAATATCCATTGTGGAAATATGTCACAAGAGAGGATGGGCCAAACAACAAGGGAAAGGGAGGAGGCAATGTGCAATGGAAATGCAACTTTTGTAACATTTCTTTCAAAAGCACATATTACCGTGTGAAATCACATTTGTTGGCAATACCTGGTTGTGGGATTGGATCTTGTAGAGCTATTACTTCACAAAAGAGAAAAGAATTGGAAAAGGAGACCAATGTTGGTATGGAACATGTGGCACTGGCTTCAAAATCAAAAAAAAACCAATAATGAAGACC
>APFE030553940.1:2325-52171 GCA_000404065.3 Pinus taeda | reverse complement strand
GCAAGGGAAAAAGGTTTCCTACAATGAAAATCAGCTAAGTAAAGGCTCATGAAACCTTCAAAGAAGTCCTTAAGTTGAAAGAGGAAAAATTAGGGTTCTCCTCTTAGGGCAAACACCTAGGGCAAGAGATTTTATGGATGAAATTTAAGTGGATGTGCACCAAAATGATAAGTCTTGCAGCCAAGACCTACCTCTTGATGTTTAGGCTCTCAAACCACTGAAAATCCTCCTTCCTAAAAATTCGCACTAAGCCCTAGTTCTCTACTCTAGCCTTCCAAGGACAGAATTTTTAGAGGAGAACTTCCAAGGACCAAATTTTTAGAGGAGAAAAATGGATAAGTTTTAAGGTTGATCATGAAGTGATTGGACTAGTGCCTTGTCCTTTGGGCATATGGAGTCCTGGATGCTTAAGATAAGCCAAATTTCCTTCTAAGGAGGCCAAAATTTGATGCCCTAGTTATCAAAATTCCCCACTCAATGGAATAATGTTGCTTCATAAAGAGTTAGAAGGAATCCTCCACTAGGAACATTCATTACATGCTAAGTCACCTGACATAGGGATCCGGGATTCGTAGGATACGGGGATTCAAGTGTCGAATTCAGACACGTTGACCCTCCGGAACAGGACACGTAGGATTCGTTATATATTATTTTATTAAATATATATATATATTAAAAAATATATAATTATATTAAAATTAGATATTTCTTACACAAATTCTAATTAATGATACAAATTCATTGATTTCAAACATAGATCTTCATCTATAGCATCTAAGTAACCGGATTAGTTGATATGCCCCGGGGAACCCGAATCCCCCGTGTCTAATACGATTCGCTGGAAGATCGTATCCCAAAATCGGATTCGACGAGTCCGACTAGGATTCATACGAATCCAGTATATGACCAGCAAATCCCAATTTTAGGATTTGTATCCCAGAAAAGTGCCTGCCGCGGGTTAAAAAGAAAGCATTTCTTCTATTCTTTCACGTTGTTTGTAATTTGTATCTGCATTGTTTGAGCTGTTTGCAAGGAGATAAGGATTTGGAGCAAGGAGCTAAGGGAGTAGAGCATTCGGCAAGGAAATTCAAGCACCAGGTAAGTGCATTTCAACTCCATTTTTTTGCATTTCTTATTCTATTACAGCAGTTTGTATATGATTTTTTGTTTACAAATTTGTGCATGTTTTGTTCATTTTTTTTTTCAGTATTCATGGCTCAATCAAAGGCAGCAGTTAGGGGGCAAAGGAAGGGCAAGAATGTCTCCATTAGAGATGCCCTTCCTCCCCCAATATCACCAAAGTCTGTTGCAAGTAATGTTGAGGGAAGAGGAGGACCTAGAGACAACATTGATAAATATCCATTGTGGAAATATGTCACAAGAGAGGATGGGACAAGCACCAAGGGGAAGGGAGGAGGCAATGTACAATGGAGATGCAACTTTTGCCACATTGCTTTCAAAAGCATATATTTTCGTGTGAAAGCCCATTTGTTGGCTTTACCGGGTTGTGGGATTGGAGCTTGTACAGTTGTTCCTTTACAAAAGAGAAAAGAATTGGAAAAGGAGTCCACTGTTGGTATGGAAAATGTGGCTTCAAAATCAAGAAAACCCAAGAATGAAGACCCCCTTCCATTTTTTAGGAAAGCCACCACCAAATTTCCATTTGAGAGTTCTATTGGGGGACAAGCAGCAAAAAGAAGAGCAATTGCACTTGGTCCAATGGACAAGATTTTCGAAAAAGAGAGACGGAAAGAGCTTGATCTCACCATTGTCTTCTTCTTCTATCAAAACTTCATATCATTTAATGTTGCACGCTCTCCTCTATTTATTGAGATGTGCCGAGCTCTAACTCAAGGGGCTCCATCAGAGTATGTGCCTCTTGGGTCAGAGAAGCTGAGAACCACATTGTTGACGAAGGCAAAAAAGAGGTGCAAAAAATTCTTGAGCCTATTGTAGCATCATGGCCAACATCTGGGGTTAGCATTGTTTCTGATGGATGGACAGATCCAGCACGACACCCAATTATCAACTTCATGGTGTCTTCCTTGAATGGTCCAGTTTTCATGAAAGCAGTAGATACACTTGGAGAATACAAGGATGCACAATTTATTGGTGAGTTATTTATTAAAGTTATTGAAAATGTAGCTGTTGATTCTTGTGTGCAAATCATTATAGATAATGCACCTGTTTGCAAGGCTGCTGGCATGATTGTGGAAGCTAAATATCCACAAGTGTTTGGACACCTTGCATTGTCCATTCATTGAACTTAGCACTGAAATCCATTGCTTCTAATGTGCTTTGGATTGGAAACATTATCGAGGATGCAAGACATATTCATAACTTTGTGCAAAATCATACAAATGCCCTCACTATCTACAAGCAACAACAATCTATCATTGTTGAAGATTACTGATACACGGTTTGCATCTTCATTCATGATGTTGAAGAGGTTGAGGGAGGTCAAGACCGCTCTTGGGTCCATGGTTACTTCTGAGTTTTGGTCTTTTTGGAGAAAGACAGATCAGGCAGCCTCTAAAAGAGTGAAGACACGGTACTAGATGATGCTTGGTGGGAGAGGGTAGATCTAATTAGTCGGATCATGGACCCTATCATCTCTTTGCTTAGAGTTGCAGATACAGACAAACCCATCCTAGGAGAGGTTTATGAGGGATGGGATTCCATGATTGAGTCTGTGAGGAGCATTATTCTACAGAGTGAGTGCCCCCAGTATGAGACATCAACAGAGGCCTTCTGCAATACCATACATGATATTCTTGTCAGCAGATGGGACAAGAATTGTACACCTTTACATTGTTTGGCTCACTCATTGAACCCCAAATACTATAGCCATGAGTGGCTGAATGGTGGACCTTCCCGTAGATTCCCTCCTCACATGGATGCTGAAATATCACAGGGGAGGAAAGAGGCATTCAGGCGGATTTATCAGGATAGTGCATTGCTTGATGAGGTGGAGGATGCCTTTGCAGAGTTTTCCACTGGCACTGGTCGATTTGGAGGT
This sequence comes from Pinus taeda, assembly GCA_000404065.3. Lineage (NCBI taxonomy): Eukaryota > Viridiplantae > Streptophyta > Pinopsida > Pinales > Pinaceae > Pinus > Pinus taeda. The sequence goes on along the minus strand of APFE030553940.1, from coordinate 49,152 downwards.
TATGATGTGATTAGAGACAGGGGCTAAGAAGCCCTATTCTTGGTGGGCAAATCATGGGGCAACAAGCCCTCCTCTTCAGCAGTTAGCCATGAGGATCCTCTCTCAGGGGACTTCATCCTCTTGTTGCGAGAGGAATTGGAGCACATATGGGAATTTGCATAATGTGAAGAAGAGCAGGCTTGAGCAGTCCAGGGCAGAGACAATGGTGTATGTGCACACCAACCTTCGTCTTATTTACAGACAGAGGGAAGAGTGGTTGAGGGGAAAGACAAAGATGTGGGATGTCTTTCCTGATGACATGGGTCTGGACAGCAGTGTTGAGTTGGCATTGGCCAACATGGATCTCAGTGATCCAGTGCTAAAGCCTGTTAGATTTGATGACATAGAGGGGTCAACCTCCACACCAGCAGCTGCAGAGGCGACTATGGATACAGGGGAGGAGGAGGATGCAGACGAGAGCAGTGGGGACCATGATGATGAGGGCAGTGATGCTGATTATGATGCTATTGCTGATTGATGCCTTGAGGCTTGTATACCTGTAGACTGTAGTTGTTTTATATTTTCTATTTCTATTTTGCCATTGGCATTGCACCAACACTACCTATGTAACACATTTTGATTTGATGACTTAATGTCAAATGAGAAAAATACAGTTGTCAGTGTGTTTATCTTACTATCTTGTAGTTGTAAGTTGTCTTTCAGTTATGAATCATGATTTAAATTTTTAATAGATTTATCATTTATGTGACTAGTACCATTGACGTTTATTTGAATTTTGTATGTACTATACTACAGTCTACTATGCATGCTAATAGCTATAGTATAGATTAAGAATCAAGATCTATGTTTGAAATCAATAAATTTGTATCATTAATTAAAATTTGTGTAAAGAAATATCATATATCTAATTTTTAATATATATATATAATTTTTAATAAATAATATATAACGTGTCCTAACGTGTCCTGTTCCGGGGGGTCAGCGTGTCCGAATCCGACACCACGAATCTCGAATCCTACGTGTCCCGAATCCCCGTGTCAGGTGACTTAGATTTAAGCTAATTGGCTAAATTATTTTATTACAAATCACTTGGTCTACTAGATCATGTTGTGTCGCAGTTTGGGTATGTTTTTTGAGGGTCTAAGCCGAACGGGTATTCCCCCTTTGAGGGTTGAATTGTAAACAATCTTATGTAAAAAAAAAATATTTTAATGCATGGTCCCTCATACTTAGACGCCATGGTTAAAATATTAGGGGATGAAAAAATCATTAAATCCCCCCAAGTGTCAATTAATTAAATTTTCTTGCAAAAATAATTTACAATCGTAAGCTAGAGATTTAATTAATTAGAGTCAATTAAATTTATAGACAAATTAAATTCTCCAAGTGGAAAAATTCGTGGGTCTTCAAAGAATTAATTTTTGGAGGTCTTCCACTAATGGAATATTGGATATTTCAAGAAAAATTGGACTCTTGTTCTTTGGTGGTTAAGTAAAAGTCAAATTTTTGAGGAAAATTATCTCAAAATAATTAATTTTGAGCTAATAAAAATGGAATTGAATGATAAATTCGAAAATTCCTCAAAAATAAAAATTCAACAGCGAAGATTAAAATATTATCAATTATTTTTCGTCGGTCGAGATTATTTTGACAAGGATCAAGCAAACTAGCCGTTATTTTTCCACTTGGAGGATTTATCTATAAATTAGAGAGTCATTTGAGTCTCTAGCCATCTGGTTTCTGGTTAAGAAATTGCTGCTGAAGCATTGATGTAACACTGTTGTCCCGCTGGGAACTTTTATTTCTATCATAATAAAGACTTTGTGGTGCAGTTCAAGGTGTTCAGTGTTTGTTGATTTGTGGTATGTGCTGGCTATGAGCTTTTCGATGTTGTGTTGGTAAATGATATAAAACGTTTTTCATTAGATGGAGATTAAGCCATTCTATTGATAGTTTTGGGCTAATCTTAGATGATCTCATTTGCCATATGATTAACATATTTTCTTGAGATATAGACATAGTGTGTGCAGGTACCTCAGTCCTTAGTTTCCAAGTTCACATACTTTGGGCATGAACCGACTTTGTTTGGATCCCAAATATTTATATGGTTGATTTAAACTTCACTAAGGCTATAGTGTGCATTGAGTTTCTAAAGTATTTTGAGCAATTTATCAGCGAAAAAGTTCCATAATTTTTTTTTGTCAAAATTTGTTTTAAAACCTTTGTATATTTGTAAAATAATTTTTGTAAATAATTTTTTGCTAATTGGGGTTTTGATTTTTTGTATATATTTGGGGTTTTTGGTATTTTAATTCCATTTTTTGCAGATGAAATCAAGAGAAGAGGTTGGAATAGAGTTAGATCTAGGCCTAGAATTTTTACGGGGCTAGCCATTGGAAAATTTGCAGCAAATTGAAGACGTGAAACGATTTTTTTTTTTTTTTTAGGCAAGGGTTTCAAGGTTTAGCCCTCTCAGGCTCGGATCTGGCGTCTCCAAGGCCAGTGTTTGCCTCTAAGCCACTTTCGTTAGCCCTTTTGCCATCTGCGTCTGAGTTTCAGGGGATTTTAACCCTAGCCATGAGGCCTAGGGCCTTCGGTCCCTCTTCTCCCCTCACTTTTCCTAAGGCCACAGCCCTTAAGTACTTGCGGCTGCCCTTTGAGGCTCCCTTTAGGGTGCTGCAGGCCTCAAGGGCCTAAAAACCGCTGCAGCCCCTAAGGGCCTCTAGACCCTCCCTTAAGCCAATCGACAACGCTCTAGGGCTTGCCATAGGCCTTCTTAGGCCTCCTCCTTGAGTCGCTAGCTCGTCTTGGCCTCTCTGCCTTTTCCATGGTCCTCGACATTTTTCCTTAACCTTTAGCCCTCATCTAGCCCTAGTTTGACCCTTGTCCATTTTCGAAATATTTTGGGACTGAATACTTGGTGGTTTTGTAGGAATTTGGCCTCAAAAACTTTGATTTTCAGGTGGCAGTTTCATCCTAAAATTTTGGCAAGTTTGGGCAAAGTGATCTTCAAGGCAATGAGCCTAGGGTTTGCTCTCTAAACCTTAATTTTTTACCGTTTTGCTACTGTTGTAATTTTCATTTTATAACAGTGATACATAGGCTCTAAAATCACATTAAGTTGGTCAAAATACTCTAAAATTGCAAAATTTGAATTTTGCTAAATTTTGGCCACTTGGGCATCAAGGATCTAGCCTAGATCTAAAATTTTGCTTGCTAGAATTTTCTGCGTAAATCTCTGCATCAGATCTGTAATTTTCCGAGTAATTCACATGAAAGGGCTCAAAAACTAAATTTTTCAGTTTTGGCAAAATTTTCCTAGTTTTGGGCATATTTGGCACTTGTTGTAGCATCACTAACTCACTGATTTGCTGATTAATTTACTCTTGTAACAAGATATATAAGATCTGATCTAATTCTGAAAATCACATTTCAAGTACGCTAAAGTTCGCTGTTTTATTTTGGCAAGTTGTTGGGCATTTTAGTGATCAAATCTAGTTGCTATAGGCTTGCCACCTCTTGGGTTTAAAGTGATTTCCTTACTGTTGTCATAAGACTAATAAGTGTTGAAATGTCTGAAGTGTTATCGCTGATTTGGGATATTTGAGATCTAACATTTGCTTGTCTCGTTGTAAGTTATAAGAATTTCCCAATTTTACACTTAAAACAATCATACACTTAAGCTCTAAATTGCTGATCTTGTTTATGATATGAGCTACTTTGGCATTTGAAATCTAATTGTCATTGTGATAAGAACATCTTGCATAATTGTGATTGGCATCTTGTGGTCATTGGCTAATTGACAATTGGATAATTTGCCCTAGGTATCTTGTGGACTGATTCGTTAGCACTTGTATCCTTAAGCACTTGTCTTGTTTTAAGATTGTCTTCTAATTGTTGTCAAGTACTATTGTCATAAAGAGTAATCATAATTTAAGTACTTAAACACTTACAATTTTAACTCAAGTAACTTCACTCATAATCATGCATAAGCATTTTGGTCTTAACTTTTCACTTAATAACTTACCTCCAAGCATAAACTTGGTTGATAGACTCATAGGACAACCCTCTTTCATCTAGCTTGAGGGATTCAACCCTTATTAGTGGTTAACAAAGTGACCTTGTAGTCGTCAGAGCCACAACCTCTGCAATTTCGGGGGCACTAGGTGGTTGGAACTTGGAACGTAGGGAGAGGTATCGTTAATCAAGCCACTGCCAGCGTCTAGTTGGCTTCCATCTCACAACTTACTCTGAAGACTGTTTCTCAAAACAATTAAGGGAAAGGTTCAACTTAGATTAGACATTCAATCTAAAATTATGTGATATTCCCACTTAGCGATATTGCTAAGAGAAATATCAATCTTGCCCAATTTTGTCTTATTTCATGTTTGCACTTAGGAGATGTGGGTTTAGAAGTCCCACATGAATTTTGGGATTAAGTGGGGGCCCAAACATTAGGAAGGAAGGGAAATATTGCGGCTCTAGTGGAGTGTGGGGGCCACCCCATGGAGAATTATGGCCCACATGTGGAAGACACTCTCATTGGAGCGAAGTTGGTGGGGGAAAGTCGAGCTAGGCCCACATGGGATTTTGGAGGCTCTTTGATAAATAAAACAAGAGGCACTCATTTTGTTCATTCATTCATCCATTCAGAAATTGTGTCTTTGACATAGCACGTTTGAGATGAAGCCAAGTCTGAAGTGCTGTTTAGCACACGAGTGTCTTCGAGCGGAGATCTCAACCCTTGTTTCGGTGTGTGAAAATTCCACAACAGGAACCCCTATTGCAGCAACTGATGATATTACCCCTATTTGTTAAATTCCTTTAAACAAATTACTTGTAGTTTCCTATGACAAATATCATAATACATACACTGCAACCTTCACTTAATTAAATATTATGCGGAAGCAAGAGACTGAGCAAGAAAGAGAATACAACACAATAGACACCATTATTTTTGGACAAATGTCCCTAGAAAAACTCAATGCGGGAAAACCGGTGCATTAGTTTTGAGGGTTTATTATTATTAAGCAGTAGCAAATTCTGAATACATCTCTGAATACCTCTCAGGTTATTCAATTACAGAGAGAAATACTGGCAGAAAGATTTGTGAGATTACCTCACACAACCACTGAGAAAATCCGGCTGATCCGGATACTGAATGAAGTTCCTTTGGCAGGCCTTACGTTGCTCTGCGTCACCCTCATGCAGTCTCTGCGTCAACCTCTTTAGGCTCTGCGTCATCCAGTCTATTGATCGATCTGCTGCCCAAAGTCTCTACTCTCAGCCTCCCGGCATCACATCTCGGCTCCCGGCTTTTGAAGCTGACTTTCCCCAGCAAAATCTTGAACTCTCTCTCACCCTCTGCGTTGCCTTTGCGTGGCCTTGCGTCAGCCTCTGCGTCAAGGCTACTGGATCATTCTCTGCCTCTCTTTGCTGATGATTCTCTGGCTGAGAAAATCTCTCTCTTCAGATGCTATCTCTGCCCCACAACTGCAAGAAATCTCCTCAATCGAATTTCCTCCTGAGAACTTCTCACTCCAGAAATTCGATCTCTTGATCTCTCAGTGTGTTTTCAAATCACCCTTAAGCCCCTTCTTATATCTTTTTGTTGGACAACCAATGGCCTAGATTAGCTCCTAATCAAAGGCTCAGATCATTTTTGCTTGATCTCTGTCTTCTTCTAGAAGTTACACCCACAATTAGATTAATACCCATTAATAATTTTAATTTACTGAGTTTAGACTTAGGGTCCCATTAAAATATATTAATTATTTTAATAAAATCGTTTCTGGGTGGAATTTCCCAAAACGCTTTCTGGGTTCTTTGGAATACATGTGCCCAAGCCTCCTTGCAAAAATTGAGGCCTAGAGCACATCCGATGCTACCCCAAATCAACACTCCCTCTTAGCGAGGAATGTGCTCAGCAATATGCGCTACTGCATACTGCTCTGACTCTGAAGCATCGTCCTTTGCGCTGCTGATGTCTGACATGTTGTCCACCAACTACTGCGCTGCTATTGTAACTGTACTGCTGCTGACACTGCCATTGTCAACACTACATCCGTACTACAACTCCCTCTCAAGTGTTGCATCTGTGTCGCTGCTAGCACTACCACTGCCAACTTCCATTGCTAGCAACGGAAAAGCATCCAAAATTACTGAACTAACTATGTTCAGTATGATACCACGTGAATGCTGGAGCTTGACCACTATTAGACTTTAGTCTCTGCGCTGACCCTCTGAATCTACTACACTGCTGCTGACCTCTGCTTTGTGCCATCTGCATTGTTGCCAAATTTGCTCTGCGCTGCTCAGACTCTACTGCTCCTAGCCATTGCAACTATCTCTTCGACACTCCTCGGCGTCATCTGACACTAGTCCATCCTGCTACTGCTGATCTGGGCTCCCGTAGCAAGGTATTGATCTAAGAGGTGGACTCCTCAAGGTTCCTGCCCATCTGTAGCTCTTTCGAACTACAACTCCAAATCAACCCACCTCCCTTGTAGAGGTATCTCGGTTGTCATGGCGAACTCCTCTTCTTCGATCTTTGCAGGCGTAGCCTTCGGATCGTGTTTCTCATCCTTGCCCTTCTTCTTGAGAGGACACTGAGTACCGTAGTGACCCATATCACCACACCTAAAACACTTTATCTTCGAGACGTCCTTCTTACGTCTCCGCTGCTCCTGCTGTCCCTTCGATGCAAGGGCTGCATTATCCTCCTCTTCCTCGGGCTTTGATCCACTGTTGTTGCTGCTTCAGTCAAGTTTGACCCTGACTAATTCTCTCCTCAACTCTTCTTGTTTTAGAGCTACCCACATTTCATCCCAATTAGGGAATGTTGCTCTGCCCAAGATACTCTAGACAAAGACTTGCCACTCATCTGAGATAGAATTGAGGGCCAGTCTAACCAACTCGGAATCCTGAGGTGTATGCCCTGCAGCAGACAACTCATCATGGGTTTCCTTCAACTTTGTGAGGAATGGATCCACATGCTCACCCTTCTGCATTTGAGCAGATCTCAACTTCTGCTCCAAGTACATCTTTTGTTGCTCAGAAGATCCCTGATATAACGTGGCCAAGGCATCCCACATCTCCTTAGCAGTCCCTCTGCTAGCAATGTGACACACCACGTGATCCTTGACTCCATCTAGGATCATCCTCTTGGCCTTCACCATCTTAGATCTGTACTTCTTCAACAGATTTGTATCCACAGGGACAACCACCACGCTGTTGAAGTATGTCTTGAGGGCATGCTCATCTAGAAGGAATGACATTCTAGCCTTCCAGATGACATACTTGGATGCTTCATCCAACCTATCCTGATCCCTCAAGCCACTGTTTGCCATATCTGCCAAAAATGTCAAAAATCTCCTCTGCTTCTCGTTGCTGGTTCTTAGTCAATGAGAAAAACGGACTTCTCGGCGGGAAGTCTGCTGAGGAAAAGTTCCCTCGGAGTGCTTCTCTTCTCTCTTCTAGTGTTTTTTCAGCCCAACAATCTGCCTGTTGAAGATCTGCGTCCCACTAGCTCTCTCATGCTAAGGCTTCAACGCTGCTTCCTCTACCCCGACAAAAATTTGAACTGGAAGACCTTTTCTCTGTTGACTCACTCGGAGAGAGACTGCCTCGAAAATCTGCCCTCCCGGCTTGGAACTGCGTCAACCCTCTGGGGTTTTCGAACTGTTGTCTCCTGCAACTTTTTCGAACTCCCGCTTTTGCTCAGCACTGGATCTACCAACTCTGCTCTTCTTGCTCACTTGCAACTCTGATACCATGTGAAAATTCCACAACAGGAATCCCTACTGCAGCAACTAATGATATTACTCCTATTTGTTAAATTCCTTTAAACAAATTACATGCAGTTTCCTACGACAAATATCGTAATACATACACTGGAACCTTCACTTAATTAAATATTATGCGGAAACAATAGACTGAGCAAGAAAAAAATACAACACAATAGACACCGTTATTTTTGGACAAATGTACCCTGAAAAGCTCAATGCAGGAAAACCGGTGTAGCAGTTCTGAGGGTTTATTATTATTAAGCAGTAGCAAATTCTGAATACATATCTGAATACCTCTCAGGTTATTCATTTACAGAGAGAAATAATGGCAGAAAGATTTGTGAGATTTGTGAGATTACCTCACACAATCACTGAGAAAATCCTGGCTGATCTGGATACTGAATGAAGTGCCTGCCCTATGCTGCTTTGCGTCACCCTCACGCAGTCTCTGCGTCAACCTATCTAGGCTCTGCATCACCCAGTTTGTTGATTGATCTGCTGCCCAGAGTCTCTACTCTCAGCGTCCTAGTCTCACACCTCGACTCCCGACTTCTGAAACTGACTCTCCCTAGCAAAATCTCGAACTCTCTCTCACCCTCTATGCTGCCTCTGTGTGGCCCTTCGTGGCTCTGTGGTAGCCTCAGCATCAAGGCCACTGGATTACTCCCTGCCTCTCTCTGCTGATGATTCTTCGACTGAAAAAATCTCTCTCCGGATGCTATCCTTGCCCCTCAACTGCAAGAAATCTCCTCAATCGAATTTCCTCCCGAGAACTTCTCACTTCAAAAATTCGATCTCTTGATCTTTTGGTGTGTTTTCCAAATGACCCTCAAGCCCCATATATCTTTCTGTTGGACGACCAATGACCTAGATTAACTCTTAATCAAAGGTGCAGATAAATTTGGCTTGATGTCCGTCTTCTTCTAGAAGTTACACCTACAATTAGATTAATACCCATTAATATTTTTAATTTCATAAGTTTAGAGTTAGGGTCCCATTAAAAAATATTAGTTATTTTAATAAAATTGTTTCTGGGTGGAATTTCCCAAAGCGCTTTCTGGGTTTTCTGGAATACATGTGCCCAAGCCCCCCTACAAAACTTGAGGCCTAGAGCACATCCGATGCTACCCCAAATCAACATGGTGGACTTCGAGTGCCAACCCTAAGAGGGAGTCCTACCTATACCAGTTCATACCAGCGACAGGGAGTGTGAGTTTGTGGAGAGGATTGGCAGCAACAATACAGGGATTGCACAACTCTTGGAGGAGGCACTCTTGGAGGTTGTGGAGTGAAGGGAGTTAGGTGCTGAAACTTGAGGCAGAGTTCGGGAAAGTGTTGTGGGGGCTTTTCCAGCATTTTGGCGGAGCAAAAACACAACATTTGCTACAAGTTACATTTTCTGCTTGTGGAGGAGGTCCAAACATTTGGATGTCAATTTTGGAGCATCAAAACTAGGACAAACTGTTTATGGGTTTTTCTAGGTTTATTGAAGAGAGACCAAGGCTACTTGGCAAAATTTTCTGGGTAGATTTGAGGGGCCAAACAGCGGCCCCAACTCAGCCTGCAACTAGAGGAGCTAGGGGAAAATTGGGTTGAAATTCTAATGTCAACATTTGGCTAATTACTTCGTGGGTTATTGGTGGATAGCCCGAGGTTAATTTCCCGGAATTTTCTAAGCATATGAGGAGGCCCTAGCAGCAGTTCTTTGCAGCCAACAACATATTTTTTGCGTAGTTTCAGCGCAGAGCGAGGAGAGAACAACAACAGATTTGAGAAGGATTTCTTATTGTTCATTTGGGCTTAGCTAGCTTGCCTTGAGCAAGCCCAGGTGCACTCTTTCCAGCGCCACATTGTAGCCTCTTATTTATTAATAAAATGGCTTAGATCAACGTAGTTCATGGAGATTTCCGGTTGTTAAATGTGTTGTAAATTTTTGCATTTGTTTCTGCTATGCTTGCTTTGTTAAACATTGTATATTTCCATTAGGAATATTACAAATTAACCAAGATCCTTGCATCACACCTAGTTCTTAGGAGTTGCATCTTCATATAGGTTAGTTCATCATTTAAGGACAATTGTCCATACGGTTACTTGGCTATAATTTTTAATAAGAAAGAAGTTTTGACTCCATCAGGCACTGGTCTCAATATTAAATCTAATCAAATCCTTAATCTTGCTAAATTCTACTGAGTAGCTAGGCCACTCAACTGTGTTTCCTGAACAAGTTGGTTCTCAACTTGTTTTCCTCCACCTCATTCCTATCGGGACTACCCCCCATACCCTGCTGTTGGGAGATAGCTAGATCAGAGTGGGCAGGGATCACAGTGACAACCCCCACCCTGAGCAGTTGTCTTGGTACCTGTACAATCTGAGTGCCAACAAGACCAAAATAGGAGCTAACTCATTGGAGAGAATCTCTCATACCTAACTACATCTAAGAACACCTAAATCTTAAAAATAACTAGTGTAGAGATTGTTTCTACATCTCAAGATCAATACATTAACAAATTACAATCTTATGAAGAGTCTGTAATATTCCAACTAGAAAATTTACAGTGAATGCGAAACATGTACTAGGCTACAGTGATCATATTTTCAACCAAGCAATTCTTCTAGGCAATTTAGGGCACACTAATAACCCCTTTAAGCAAATGTTTCCAAAAATATCAGTAAATTTCTTTGACTCTTTTTTTTACAAACAGTTAGTAAGCAAAATCTGGAAAATGCACTTCAAAGAAACTCACACCAATTTATCCAACAATTTGGCACAGAAAGCTGAAGGGTGAAATTCTGATATTTATTGAAACAATATCCAGAGGGTACAATTGGAGAGAAACACCTCAAAGTGCCTTCAAATCTGAAGCTGAATATGAGCATTTATATTGAAGAACTCAGCCCTTTAAAATGTTCAGCTACTATCGGAATAACTTCAGCCCAATGGAGTTTTCTGAGTCTGAAATGGAAGCAGAGGATAAGATTACAATGCCACTGTAGTGTCCACACCTGGAACATACCTCAGTTAACTGAATTTAATGTGAAGATCCTCTCTAGTTAAGCTGCTACAGGTGTATGTGATGTGATACCATGAGAAACTTCAGATCTAGAACAAGCAATCAGTGACCTCAGCTTCAGCAATCGATCTCTTCTTTAGAGGAGATTTACACCATTGTTTTCCCCAGCAAATACCATGCTGCTCCTTCAAAAGTAATGCCCAGAATTCTGAATTTTCAGTTCTCCTTATGGACAGCAATGGACAGCTCAATATATCCTAAGAATAATTGGTCTCCTAGAGCAGAAATTAAGTGGCCTAATTATGGAGCAAATTTACCAATCATACAAGGTATCTGAGTCCTTCCTCAATGGTGCAATAATTCGGCCTTCAGGGCTGAGGGAAGAATGGTTATTCGGCCACTAGTATTTATTTCTCCTTTGGGCCCAAGAAAAGCTCACCCCCTCCCAATTACACTTGCACTTGTCCCTTTGTTGGTGATGATTTCGACCCTCCTCAAGGTAGATCTCGACCTTGGTCCTTGGAATAAGAGCTATCCCCAGAATTTGATTCTTAATTCAGACCTCCTATAAACTGCGTAGAGCTCTCCCCATAACCAAAATCACAGGGGAAACTTGATCTAGAAATGGCAGTGTAAGATCCGTCCCTTAAATCTGATGCAAATGGGATATATTGGCTTGGCCTCTAGGATTAGCCCACTATAGAGAATAATTCAGACTCCTTCTTGATATTGGACACTCGGCTTTCTTGGAGATTTATACAATCCTGCAAACCACACAATACTAGGGCATCCTGCGAAACAGTAGTAATTGGATCTCTGCAATAGGCACAATGGAAGATTTGAAATAATCTTCCCAATGAGCTAACTAGGGTGGCACATTGTAATGGCCATCTCAAATTATAGGTAGCATAGGAATATTAGCATGTTTACGAGGCATACATATGATAGCTACATATGCATGCATTGCACTAGTATACATATTAACTTATTATGAAAATTGTTAAGAAAAGATAAACGGATTAATTATTGCAAGTTCTAAGTGAATACCAACTCACATAAATATTAAATATATCGAGTGAGGTACTTAATGTATGCACCACCATTATAATATATAACTATACAAGATAAAAGGGAAAGACAATGTATTGCACAAAATAAAAGGGAATATATATTATAATTATATTAACTAAATAAGAACTATAACATAATATTATATTAATAATTGTTAATTACTAAGTATAAAAATGAAATTATATATTTTGTGTTAATTATAATATACAAAAATTTAAGGAAATATAGTAAATATAACTATGTCAACCCACTGGAACTAAATAAATATAATCAAGGGACATAGGACATAAAAGTTTAAATAAACTATGACCTTTTAACTAAAACCTACGAATTAAACCTATCGACTAGCATATTATTTAAAGGTGAATAACCTACTCAATCAAATCTTACCAAATCAAATAAGGTTAAAGTGGATAGAAAAGCATGCTGAGTTCCACGTAACAGGACACAGAGACACTGAGACGGTGAAAGGGAAGAAAGACGGTGGTTCTGAAAATATAAGGAGAAGGGATGCGACTTAGAAGGGGGTCTTTGCCTTTGGAGTGTAGTGCAGGGAGGAGGAAATACAGAGAGTTCATTTTGGGAGTTAGAGAGAATTCTGTGAAACCAGAGGAGATTTTGGGGAAGAGACGGGAATTTCTAATAGAATTACAGAGATTGAGCTTGATTGTTCTTAGAATTTTGGCTAAGGGGGCTAGAAGATTTGTCTTCTGGATCTGGGGACCATATAGGTAAACCCTAGATAGGTTGGGAGGTAAAAGGCGGTTTGGTAACTGCAACAACGGGAACAACCACAGTCCAAAACCCTTTCAACTGGTTCTACATATTCTTTTGTAGTCTATTTAAATTCAGTATCAAATTTTTACCGTCTGGATTAGCACAATTTAAGGAACAGTTCCAGCTCTTTTGGCTAAATTAATTAAAATGAGCCTTACACATACGAAGTCCACCTTAATTAGCTTTGAGTTTCACTTGAAACTCTTGAAATTTGCTTGAGCTTCTTTCCTATGTCAAGAGATAGATAGGAATAGAATAGAATTGCCATTGAACTCTTCCTCCTTTTATAATTATTCATGGAGCCTCCCCTTAGCTTCTAGATTCTCCCATTTTCCTTATTGTTTTATTGGTGGGGCCATTTTCCACTTTCGCTGCCATTTGAATAAAATAATAATTTGCCGCCATTCCAATAAAATAATAATTGCCTCCCTTATCCAATAAAATATTATTTTGCCGCCATTCCATTGAAATAATGATTTGCCTTTCTCCTTCAATAAAATATTATTTTGCTGCCATCTCATTAAAATAATAATTTCTCCCTTCTATCACAAAATAATATTTTCCGCTTTTTAATATTAGCCAAAATTTTTGTAAAATTCCTAAGTGATTGTTGCATGCACAAAATGGAAACATCACAGAGTCCCACAATAAGTAATAAAACAAGTATGAGTTAATAACTCCAAAATCATATTCATCATTCATACTAGTACTAAACAAAATTTATATTTAGATTCATATTTGGGATTTATATATAACATTCTTATATAAAGAAATTTTGAATTTGAGATTCGAGTTTCTATTGTCCTAGAGCGCAACCAATGCATACATAATCCTGTTCAGTACTTAGTTCTGGAACTCCTGATACAATTTTCCTGAGAATTCTCAGAGCCCCATGGTGTAAGTGTCCCATCCTCCTGTGCCATAGCTCATTCAAATCTTTGTCTCCATTATTGCCTATCAGTGCCATTGGTGATTCTAGCTGCAACCTGTACAACCTGTTACTTCTGATTCCAATCTGAGCTTTCTTTTTCCAACTCGGGTGTTTGACATGTACTTTCTCCTTAATGAAGAAAACGTCATAGCGCTTGTTTTGAAGTTGAGATACAGAAAGTAAGTTCATCCCCAATCATGGCACATGCAGCACATTGGTTGCCCGAAGTCGCTCTCCTGCTTTGGTTTGAAAAACTATACTACCTCTTCCTACTGGAGTACACTTTGCCTTATTCCCCATGGTGATCTGAAAATTCATTCTTTCTTCCTGATAATCTGAAAAACATTCTTGGATTCCTGTCATATGTCAGGAAGCTCCACTGTCTATATACCAAACCTCCGAAGAGGCAAATCTTGCTAAGCAAGCGACTTCTTCTTCCAATCTAGAAGCTAACATAGAATAATCGTAATTTATGTCCCTTATGCATTCTTCTGGAAATTTGCGCGAGTCCGCTTGAGTGGATGCCTCTGCATCATGCTCTTGACCCATAATCGATTTTCCTTTCCTGTTGCCTGATCTCTTCTCTGATACCATGTGAATTTCTAAACTGAAATTCTAATACTGCATCAATTGATTTATTTCACCTACTTATTTTTCACAATAAGTTATTTATGAAAATCCCTTTAGCAAATATTAAAATAAATTCTACTGCAGTTATCACAAAATTACCTAGAGAAAAATACATGCACAAGAACCAATCACATCAACACAGTTATTTTTGGACAATTGTCCTCAGAAAAATTCCAATGTGGGAAAACCGGTGTAGCAGATGAGGCCTTTATTAATCTTCAGCAGCAATTGCTTTTATAAGGAATGATTTTACATAGAAACTGAAAGAAAATACATGAGACTTTCCCTCTGAGACCTTCTGACACTTTGGAGACCCTGCTCCCACTTCTGCATCACCCCTGCGTGACTCTGATAGATCCAATGTGGCTTGCAGTGGCTCTGTGTCCCTCTGCAACAGCTTGCATAAGCTCTGCATCTCTCCTCTGCATTGCGTCTGTGTGTGTGTGCTGTCTTCCACTGTCCCTGCGTCACTTCCTCCTCAGTCACTGCCTGCTACTGATGCCCTCCTCTTCCTCCACCTTGCAACTCTCCTTCTGAAATTGATCTGCTCCACTTGAGAATCGATTTTCCTCGAGATACTGAGTATCTGCCAGTGTGTCTCCAAATGATCCTCAAGCCTTCTCTTATGCTTTTCCTGTTGACGAATCAACGACCGAGATTAAGTCCCTAATCAACGACTAAGATTAAAACAGATTTGATCCTTGTCTCTTAGAAGCTTCTCGCCCTTACCTTTATTAATACACATTAATATTTTTATTTTCCTAAGTTTAGACTTAGGAACCCATTAAAAATATTAATTATATTAATATCTCCTCATCCAGGTGGAATTATCTCAAAACGATTTTTGGGTCCTGGAGATCTCATGTGCCTTGGCCTCTCCTCCAGATTTCAAGGCTAGAGCACATCCGATGCTAGCAAAAATCAATAGGAACCACTGCTAGTACGATTGTTTCCTTTCACAATGCTCAGTCAAAGCTCCTCTTGTGTGAAGTCGTTCCACAAGTGTTCCCAACTAGGAATATCAAATCTTCCACTAACCACTTGAATGAAAACATTCCACTGCTTCTGAAACCCATTCAGGTTTATTCTCACAAGCCCTTTGTCCTTGACCTTCTCTCTAATGGCTGCTAGCTCATCTTTGACTGTCCTTATGCGGGTGAGATAAATGATAATGTTTTCTCCCTTATTTTGTCTAGTGCTTTTGAGCTTCTCTCTTAGGATCATTTTCTGATTCATATTTTTATCATGGAAAAGTTTGTTGTTGGCATCCCACATCTTCTGCTAAATGTGGAACTATGTGGTGTTGATTTCGAGTAGCATCAGATGTGCTCTAAGCCTTAAATTTTGCAGGGAGGCTTGGGCACATGTATTCCAAAGAACCTAGAAAGCGTTTTAGAAAATTCCACCTAGAAGTGATTTTATTAAAATAATTAATATTTTTAATGGGGTTCCTAAGTCTAAACTAGGAAAATTAAAATATTAATGGGTATTAATCTAATCAGGGGTGAAACTTCTAGAAGAAGACACAGATCAAGCCAAAACGATCTGAGCCTTTGATTAAGATTTAATCTAGGTCGTTGGTTGTCCAACAGGGAGATATAAGAAGGGGCTTGAAGGTCATTTGGAAAACACACTGAGAGATCGAGAAAATCGATTTTTTGAAGTGAGAAGTTCTCAGGAAGAAAAATCGATCGAGAAGATTTCTTGTAGCAGAGGGGCAGTGAGAATTTGAAAGAAGGAATTTCCGGACAGTACAAGGCAGAGGGAGGACAGAAAAGCGTCCAGAGGAAGGCTGACGCTGGCCCACATAGTGTTGACACTCCTTGAGGGGATGTCGAGTTTCCTTTTAAGGGAAGTGGAGTTTTAGTTGCCAGAAGCTGGGGTGTGAGTCTGGGAGGCAGAAGATCGATTTTCTTAGCCAACAGAGGGGTAGTGTAATACCCAGCAGGGGTGACACAGAAACTGCCAGGAGCGACACAGTTCTGCGCGGAAACCACTCAAAGGGTGACACAGAGCCTCTAGTTTAGCAGGATCAGTCATTGATTCTCCCAGTGACAAGGTGAGATCATTTCACCAGTCTTTTGTTCAGTATTTTCTCTATATTGGATTGTTAGTTGAGCATCCTAGAATTGCACTCATATTTTCTCTTGCATAATAATAAAACCCTTAGAGCTGCTGCATCGGTTTTCCCGCATTGGGTTTTTCCAGGGACTATTGTCCAAAAATATCGGTGTCCTATGTGTTTCTATTTTCCTTGCTTAGTTTCTATGTTTCAGAATCATATTTAATTTGGTGTAGGTTGCTTCAGTAATTTACTTCAATATTTCAAGAAGAAATCTGAAATAAGTTTGTAACATAATTTACAATTTGGGTGAAGTAGATTCAGCTGGTTGCAGTAGGATTCCTGAGATTATTAAATCTATGAATTTTCACATGGTATTGGAGTTGTTGATGTGAAACAGGAAGAGCAAATCTAGCACTGAAGCAAGGGCCAACTTGTTGTAGCAAGCAGCAGTTTGAATCCCATGAGGGATTGCGCAATTCTAGCCAGGAGGGCTATATTGTCGTGGGTGTCTCTCTCTGAGTGAGCCGACAGAGAGATAAGACTGTCGGATCGAGAATTTGCCGAGGCAAAGGGAACCATGTAGAGCTTCAGCGCAAAGCTAGAGGCACGCAGTTTTTTGCAAGCTGAGTGCTGGGTAGAAAAGCCATAAGGAGGAAGTAGATCACATAGTGAGGGAATACTTCCTCAGTGATTTCTTGTCGAGGAAATTAGTATTTCTCATTTGCTGAGTAGCAGAGGAGCAACAGATTTACCAGCTCCATCAGGGAGTGCATAAGCCAACCTAGAAGTTATGCAGTAGGGAGAAAGAGGGAGATGTTTGATAGTTTTCGGAGGATATGGCAACCAATGGCTCGAGAGATCAGGACATGTTGGACGAAGCTTCCAACTACGTCATTTGGAAGGCTAGAATGTCTTTCCTTCTAAATGAGCATGCCCTCAAGACGTATGTTGATAGTGTGGTAGCTGTCCTTACGGATGCAAATCCGCTAAAGAAGTACAAAGCTGAGATGGCGAAGGCAAAGATGATGATCCTGGGTGGAGTCAAGGATCACGTGGTGTG
Source organism: Pinus taeda (assembly GCA_000404065.3). Lineage (NCBI taxonomy): Eukaryota > Viridiplantae > Streptophyta > Pinopsida > Pinales > Pinaceae > Pinus > Pinus taeda. The sequence continues at coordinate 31,820 of APFE030553940.1, read as the reverse complement.
CTACGTTGCTAGCAAAGGGACTACTAAGGAGATGTGGGATGCCTTGGTCACATTGTATCAGGGATCTTCCGAGCAACGAAAGATGTACTTAGAGCAGAAGCTGAGATCTGCTTAGATGTAGAAGGGAGAACGTGTGTATCCATTCCTCACGAAACTGAAGGAGACCTATGATGAGTTGTTGGTTGCGGGGCACACACCTCAGGATTCAGAGTTTTAGTGAGACTGGCTCAATTTCATTTCGGATGAATGGCATGTCTTTGTCCAGAGTATCTTGGGCAGAGCAACATTGCCAAATTAGGACGAGATGTGGGCAGCTCTGAAACAAGAAGAGCTGAGGAGAGACCTGCTCAAGGTCAAACTTGATGGAAGCAACAACAGTAGGTCGAAGTCCAAAGTAGAGGAGGAGGATAATGCAGCCCTTGCATTGAAGGGACAACAGGGGCAACAAAGACGAAAGAAGGATGTCTCCAAGGTGAAATGTTTCAGATGTGGCGAGATGGGCCACTATATCCCAGTGTCCTTTGAAGAAAAAGGACAGGGATGAGAAGAATGATCCTAAGGTTGCAGTCGCAAAGATTGAACAAGAGGAGGAGTTCGCCATGACGCCAAGATACCTCCATGAGGGAGGTGGGCTGATATAGAACTGTAGTTCGATAGAGCTACAGATGGGTAGGATCCTTGAGGAGCCCACCTCTTGGATCATCACCTTGCTACGGGAGTCCATGATCAGTGGTAGCGGGATGGAGGAGTTTTCAGTTGGTGCCATGAAGTGTTGATTCGATAAATGCAGTAGTTAGTACCGCCAGAATGTGAGCAGCGCAGAGCAGAGAGGCAACAGTGCGTGGAGTCACAGTGTAGAGCTTTAGCAGTGCAGTGGCTTCAGAGGACAACGTAGGACTAGCAACAATCAGGATTTCTACATCGAGGTGTATCCACTGGATACTTATTCAGTTTTGGGTGTTTTCAGTTGCTTCTCTCAGCAACTGAGTTGTAGTATGGATGCAGTGTTAGCAATGGTAGTGCTAGCAACATAGCATATGCAACATTTGAGGGGGAGCTATAGTGCAGATGTAGTGTTGGCAGTGTCAAAGGCAACAGTACAGCAACAACAACATCGCAGTAGTTGGTGGACAACATGTCAGACATCAGCAGCACAAAGGACAATGCTTCAAAGTCAGAGCAGTATGCAGTAGCAGTGTATTGCTAGAGCACATTCCTTGCTAAGAGGGAGTGTTGATTTGGGGTAGCATTGGATGTGCTCTAAGCCTCAAATTTTGTAGGGAGGCTTGGGCACATATATTCCAAAGAAAACAGAAAGCGTTTTGGGAAATTCCACCTAGAAGTGATTTTATTAAAATAATTAATATTTTTCATGGGGTTCCTAAGTCAAAACTTAGGAAAATTAAAATATTAATGGGTATTAATCTAATCTGGAGTGAAACTTCTAGAAAAAGACACAGATTAAGCCAAAACGATCTTAGCCTTTTATTAAGATTTAATCTAGGTCGTTGGTTGTCCAACAGGAAGATATAAGAAGGGGCTTAACGTCATTTGGAAAACACACCGAGAGATCAAGGGAATCGATTTTTTGAAGTGAGATGTTCTCAGGAATAAAAATCGATTGAGGAGATTTCTTGCAGCAGAGGAGCAGTGAGAATTCAGAAGAAGGAATTTCCGGTGAGTACAAGGCAGAGGGAGGACAGAAAGACGTCTAGAGGAAGGCTAACGCTGGCCCACGCAGTGTTGACACAGAGGCAGCGCACTCCTTGAGGGGAAGTCGAGTTTCTTGTTAAGGGAAGTCGAGTTTCAGTTGCCAGAAACCAGGGTGTGAGTCTGGGAGGCAGAAGATCGATTTTCTTAGCCAACAGAGTATTCGGAAGAGGGGTAGCGTAATACCCAGTAGGGGTGACGCAAAAGCTGCCGGGAGTGACGTAGTTCTGCGCAGAAACCACGCAAAGGGTGATGCAGAGCCTCCAGTTCAGCAGGATCAGTCACTGATTCTCCCAGTGACAGGGTGAGATCATTTCACTAGTATTTTGTTCAATATTCTCTCTGTATCGAATTGCTAGTTGAGCATCCTAGAATTGTACTCGAATTTTCTCTTGCATAATAATAAAACCCTCAGAGCTGCTGGACCGGTTTTCCTGCATTGGGTTTTTCCGGGGACTGTTGTCAAAAAATAACGGTGTCCTATGTGTTTCTATTTTCCTTGCTTAGTTTCTATGTTTCAGAATCATATTTAATTTGTTGTAGGCTGCTTCAGTAATTTACTTCAATATTTCAAGAAGAAATCTGAAATAAATTTGTAAGATAATTTACAATCTAGGTGAAGTAGATTTAGCTGGTTGCAGTAAGATTCTTGAGATTGTTAGATCTAGGAATTTTCACATGTGGTCCTTGACCCCATCTAGAATAATATCCCTGGCCTTGGTATCATCTTTCTGGTACTCATGCATCATGATAGGATTTGTTGGTACAACAATGTGTTGTAGCGAACTCCTTCAGTCAATGCTCTTCTAAAATAAGAAGGCATCAGATTCTCCAGCACCAAAGTTAGATGCACCATCCAACCTATTATGATCCCTCAATCTTGCTGAAGCCATTACTTAAGCCCTCTAGAGAAAATAAAAATAATCTCTTCTACCAACTACCAAAAGTACTTGGAAAACCTCATAGTTTCCCTCTGCAAGTGGTTTCTGCGCTTTCCAACAATTCGCTTGGCTATCCTGCAAATTGCTTTCCCTACAATTCGCACTTCCTATAATTACAGGAATTTGACCTTTCCCTGCAATTCACTTTTCTTGTAATCCGCCTACAGGAATTCACACTTTCGTAATCACACGAATTTCCTGCAATTCGCACTTGCAACTGGAAACTCGATCTCGATTATTCGTACCGCCTCTGAAAATACACTCTGGCAATTTGCACTGCTGAACTCGGCCTGCCTTCCTGCAGAAAATAACATTGGTAAAATTCCTCCAAGTGATTCTGGAAATCGATCTGGGTATTAAACCCTAGGCTTCCTCTTCCAAACCCTTGCGTTGGTCTACTCTGGTAAACCCTTGCACTTCAGATCTGCTCTGATACCATGTGAAAATTCTTTTTGCAGTTAATTTGGCTATTATTCGCCTATCTTTAAACAGAGTATTTGCCCCAACAATTTATTTACTGCAAATAATGAATAAAACACAACTGCAAATTTCAATAGTTAAATAAACTGCGGAAACTATGATAAGAAGGCCAATCACAAAATGGACACAATATTTTTGGACAAAACTTCCCTGGAAAAACCCCGAAGGGAAAACCAGTTCTTCAAACCTGAGGTTTTTATTATTATCTTCAGTAAAATCTATGATTGATAAATATTACAACTGCTTGCCAAGCCACGACAAAGCTCCAACAAAATATTTATTTACCTCTGCAGGTTGATCTGACCACTAGAAGGTTCGACCTCCCTTTGCGCCTTGAAACGACCTTTCTTGCATTTTGCACTGCTATTCCTACGAAATTCCTGCAATCCACCTTTTCTGCTATTGAACTAATTTCCTGGAATTCGCTCTGCAACTAGAAATCTTGACCTGCTACACTGGCAATTCAGACAACCTCTCTCTGGCAATCTTGTATGACCTCTCCTCTCAATTTTGACCTTTCTATGTCTGCAGAATAACTCTGGATAATTCCTCTGTATCTCAGAAATTGGAAGAATATTGATGAAAGAAACTCTGGAAATATTTACTACTTCAACTGCTGCTGAAACCCTCACTGATGTCAATCCTCACGCTATCATTGCACCCTCTTCATTGCGATGAATTGATCTCCAAGACCGCCTATCGATTTCCTTTATAATCTATTGTTGAGAAATCAACGACCAAGATCTAGATCTGAAATAATCTAATCGATGGTTAAGATCACTTAGAAACTTTACTGAAAGTCTCTAGAGGAAAATTGACCATGTCCCAATTATTACTGATTAATTAATCTGTTTCCCTAACTTAAACTTAGGAAAATAATTAAAAACTAATTAATTAATTTAATTAAGACATTTTCACTTTATAAAATAAACTGGGCTTGGAGATATTTTCTGCTCGTGTTCCTAGCCCTCATTGGCATCACTTGATGCTAGAAAACCTGTTCGAGCTACATTAACCAACACTTAAATAGATTCAAAGTTATGATCAATCTATGCCAGTATAAAATGTTCACTAATGTAAATCAGAGGTCAATGTTTACTCCAACAAATGTGCAAACATTTAAGCTGAATTTATATGACTAAAAATATTGACTGACATGATATTTTTTGTGCATATGTATTTTCTTGTTCCTTGAGTACAAAAACTAATTTTTTTGAAGAACATCTCCTTTTCAAAGCAATTAGTAAAAGAGCTTCAATAGGATGGATGTTCATTTAAGTTTATTTGATTTTATTGTGAGATGGCTTTTCGATGCTTGATGTTTGTTCCTGTTTACTTTGCACTTGAAAAATGAACTTTTCTTTGTAGGCAAATATGCTTGAAGGTGGTGGTAAAACACCTATATTGAGTCCAATGGAGCTTGAGGAGATTGGATTTAAGATTGTCAGCTACCCTCTTTCCTTGCTGGGAGTTTCTATTCGAGCAATGAAGGTAAATATCTAAAATATTTTGAAATTATCTGCCTGGCTATGGCTTGCAGCGTGCAACATTGATCTTAAAAGTGTGACCTTTTTTGGGTCAAGAGTACTCTTGTATTGCAAATTTCATTAAGTGTACTCTTGTATTGCACAGTTCGTGAATATCATATAGATTTATTTTCGGAGTTGTTTCTATAAAGGTCAAATTTTCATGCCTCATGATTTCAGCAGTGGCTTGGCAAATCTACATCCATAAATGTGAGTACTTGGAAAACGATTGATTATTGGACCTTCTACTCATTGAATGCATCGCTATTAAAGATTAGCTGTTAACTGAAAATGTGCTGAAGTTGAGTTTGAAAACGGAAAATGCTTGAGAAGCTGCTATATAGGACTACTTGTATATTCAAGAAAATAATTTAATAGGATACTAAGTCAGAAGTGTTTGAAGGCTTGTTATGACTTTAGTTATCTTGCATGAGCCAAATTTGACCAGTTTTATTGGAGATATCAAGCCTTTTTCCATCTGATTGCCGTGCTTAAAATCCTTGTTCAGAATTGTTTTCATTTTATCGTTGACCAGAATGGTTGGAGTTTTGAGGTCTAAGGACAGATATTTTTATGACAATGTTGTAGCACTCTTTGTATAGCTTGCTAAAGTCAATGATAGCAAGTACTGGAAATCTTCTAGTTATATGAAATTAGTGGTGGATGGACAGTCTGCCTTATGTTAGGACTGATATGTCCTTTTTGTAAGATTGCAATTTACTATTGATAGCAAATATACTTCTTTCATAGAAGGAGATAATTGAAGAGGATCATTGATTTCCACTTCTTCAACAGCACCAAATTCCCATTCTAGAGGGAAACGAATCTGGGCCTCTAATTGATGAAATAATTTCGTTACGAAGGGTAGCGGAGTTCCAATCTTGAAAAGCGATCTGATTTCAAATAATTTATGTTGCATTATTGAGGTGTGATTGCTTTTCAATGTTGGCTGTTTGCATTATTTCCCTAAGTTGCTTGAAGAATTAGATGATATCATGTTGCATGACGATCAGTTCACCAATGGTCATTGATTTCATTAAAAGAGGATGGTATATTTAGAGCACCATGCAGGATCCATGGTAATGTTCACTTTCCAAGGGCTGCAATTTTGAGTGTTGGATGGTCATGAATTTAGTTCGGAAAGACGTCAACTTTCACTGTTAGTTATACTATTATGTCATTGATAAATTTGTTTTTACTATTTTCAATGATGGTGGCTATGTTAATATTCAATGCTACATTGCTAATCGATATGGTTTTTAAATTTGCATGAACTACGATGATAACGGTTGCAGTAGAGGGTAACCAATTTCACTTTTATTGGATGATAATTTGGACTGCCATATAAAATGGCTGTACTTTTCAAGAAGCTGTGACCTTTTGGCATCAGTCAATAATTTAACGGCATAGAGTAATTGATCACTACCATTACGTGGTGATTGATTTCAATAATGATAGAATCTTCCTTTTTCTGTGTTCTGATATTGTTTCATCATTAAAGTTGCTTGGATATAATGGTAAAATATAGGATATGTTTTATAATATATAAATAAATGTAATGTAGTAGTGGCTTGATGGGTAGGCATATGAAGCATCAAGCTAGGAAGTTGAGAAGTTGAGTTAGGAAGCAGAAAGGTCAAGTTAGTTAAAATATCTGTTCATTTCCACCTTCAAAAGAATATGTACCCCTGTGGGGATGAGTGTGCCTTCCAAATAATAACGTTTTTTTTATTATCATATTCCCTTTCCTCTGTGTGTGCATCCCCTGAAATTTAATATGGTAGAGCTTTAAGATCGGAAGCCTGTGAATGGAGTCGATTATCTGTGAAGAGTTAGCATCAGCTATCAAGAAAGAAAGAATTCATATGGTGTAACCAAGGAGAAAGAAGATACAAGTAAAAGAAAGTCTATTTCAAATTGGAGTCTATAACATTATGAAATGTTATAAATTTTTTGAAGGTTTTGGAAATGTTTAAAATAATTTATGCAAAATGATGGAAAGCCAAAGAAAACAGAGCTTCACAAATTGAAAGGAGTAAATGGAATTGAAGTGGAAATTCATGCCCAAAGAAACAAGGTGTAATGTTGAAGGGGTGAGATTATGCCTAGAAAATCATCACACATAAAAGACAGCACAGAAGGAGTGGAATGATTTTGAGGAAACCATGAATGCAAAGGATCATGATAGTCAAGCTGATGAGGAATATATGGATGAATTTTGGGCTGCAGGTTGGGGGTCAAACATGATGATCAAGAAAGAGAGAATGTTGTGCCCCTTTTGGCAAATAATGTGGATCAATAAGAGGCATCTCCAGAGACACCAAGTTATGAACCCCATCCTGATGAATGGAAAAGTTTCTTCATGTTTCAAAATAATGCCAATCCTGCCAAAAAGGATGATGCCATTGTTGAAGAAGAGTTCAATAGCCCTAGTCTGGAGAGGATTAAGGAAGATCCTTCTCCCCATTATGTCATTGAAAAGGGGTTTTTCTTCATGTTTGAACAACAAAGCCCTCACTATGTCATTGATGATGATAGCCGAGAAATGGATGCATGTCCCGAGGCTCGTTTCCCTAGTTTGAAGGAAGAGTTGGGTTCTCCAAAGGAGGGCAATTGTGGTTTTTCCCAAGATATAATGTAGCTGCTAATGGGAAAGAGGATGAAAGGCATATTAGCCCTTTTTCAGTATGATTCTAGCAGGAATGCACCTTGTTGCTGCGATTCTTCTTTCCCCCATCCTTTTCAGCATAAGCCTAGGGACATCAAGTAGGGCTCCATACCCAAGGAAAATTTTAAGACAAGATTGTTGAGTTTGATTATTGCCTTTTCCATATTTAGGGTTGAGGGAATGACCTGATGGGTCCGACATGACTCGTGTTCTTCCCCTTTTCCCATGGCCCTTTTGCATGATTCATGGTCGTCTTATTCTCCCACCTCCCTCCCTTGTGAACTAGCATATGAGTGTTATGATTATCATGTTTGTTTTTAAATGTATATCATAAATGATCGTAGTGGTAGAAAACATGACCTGGATTTAGTGATATGTTGTAACATTGGCTATATGACTATACTTAGCACCTGCATTGTATATTATGCATGTTAGAGTAGGATAAATTGCATATTGATTTTGCAAAGCTACTATCATCATCTCATGTTTTCATGTTAGAGTAGGTGCATTTAGATTAGACTTGCATCTTAGAATAGATTTACTTTTCTGTATGGTTTTATTATTTGATGAAAACATGAATGATAAAAGTACGCTTAGGATAGATGCTTCCAACATTGTCATAATGTGCAGGATACAGGTTTGTAGTTCCAGAGGATTGTTGGTGTTCTCATGACTTCTTGTTCGAGTACATGCTTCGTGCACTCTACAGTGAGTCCTAGTTGGAGCCAGATGTTACCCACCAAAAGTGGGTGACCCCATAGGAGAACTTTTCCCTTAGAGTTGTCTTTAGCTGGTAGCCAACAACCCCTGACAACCACTAGTGTAGCCGATATATTGTGCCATTTGATCTCTGCCCCTTGAACTAGCCATATGTCCCCTCGCCCATCTATCGAGAGCATATCTTTGAAGCTGGGCAATCCAATACTAAGGTATGTTTTTCATTCTAGAATCAGGTGGTTATGCTTGTTTTCCCTTGGTCATATTAGGCACGGATTATTGAGTGATTGTTAGTTTTTCATAGGGCTATATTATTCTTTGCTTTGATAATTGCATTTCTTCATTTACACATTAAATTCACCCCATCACATCATAACATTATTCAGATTTACATCATTATTCAACAACATATGAAACTATGTAGAAAGAACAATATCATCATCATCAATGCAACGAAACATAAAGGAGCAATAGAAGAAAAACATTCACACATAGAGACACCAAGATTGGTTGGAGACCAGGGCAAAACCCACTATGGGGAAAACCCTTTCAAATTCTTCTTCTTATTAGAGTGTCATTGAATGATTAAGCAAAAGAGAGTACAATGATCCATATCTTCATCTGTACAACTATCCAACAAAAATCAGCTAAACAATATCCATGAGATGAACCCAACCATGCTCATACCCAAAAACCCTGATTCAAAAGCCTGTAATCTATGAAACCAGGTTTGCCCCCCTGGCCTGTTGTGTCCTGAATCATGCGAATCAGACACGATTCGGTTGGATTCATGTCCGATCGGGACACGATCGTGTTTAGATCCTGTCCCAAATCAGGCGAATCAGACACAATTTGGTCGGATTCGTGTCCGATCAGGACACGATAGTGTCCAGATTATGTTCCGATCGGACATGATCGTGTCCCAATTCTGGTACACGAATTCCAAATTTGGGCCCTCCGCGTGGCGTTAAAAGGCCGTTTTGCCCATTCTTTTTTCACATTCACTTCTTTTGTTTGCTGTGGGTGTTTGGGAGCAAAGAGCAAAGGGTGTGGGAGCATTTTCAAGGAGATTCAAGCAACATGTAAGTGCATTTTCTCTCTACTTTTTTGCATTTTTATTATAGCAGTTTGCATGTGCATTTCTTTTACAAATTTGTGCATTTTTTGTTTATTTTTTTACATCATTCATGGCTCAATCAAGGGCAGCAGGTAAGGGGCAAAGGAAGGGGAAGAATGTCCCCATTGGAGATGCCCCTCCTCTCCCAATTTCATCAGGGTCTGCTGCAAGTGGGGTTGCAACAACAACTTCAAATGTTGAGGAAGACATCCTCCTCAAGATAACCAATATCCTTTGTGGAAATATGTCACAAGAGAGCAAGGGCCAAGCAACAAGGTGAAGGGAGGAGGCAACATGAGTTGGAAATGTAGCTATTGCAACACTAATTTCACGAGCACATATTACCATGTGAAAGCTCATTTGTTGGCTTTACCAAGTTGTGGAATTGCAACTTGTATAAAGGTGCCTTTACCAAAGAGGAAAGAAATGGAAAGAGTCCAATGTTGGTATGGCAAATGTGGTTGCAAAATCTAAAAAAAACAAGAACGATGACTCCCTTCCATTCTTGAGGAAAAGCAACAACAAATTCCCATTTGAGAATTCTGGTGGGGGACAAGCAGCAAAAAATAAAGGCAATTTCACTTGGTCCAATGGACAATATTTTTCAGAAAGAGAAACGGGAAGAGCTTGATCTCACCATTGTATTTTTTTCTATCAAAACTTCATATCCTTTAATGTTGTACGCTCACCTCTATTTATTGAGATGTGTCAAGCTCTAACTCATGGGGCTCCATTAAGGTATGTGCCTCTTAGGTCAGAGAAGCTTAGAACCACATTGTTGACAAAGGCAAAAAAAGAGATGAAAAAAATGCTTGAGCCTATTAAATCAGCATGGCCAACATCTGGGGTTAGCATTGCTTCTGATGGATGGACAGATCCAACACGACACTCACTCATCAACTTCATGGTGTCTTCCTTGAATGGTCCAGTTTTTTTGAAATCAGCGGATGCACTTGGACAATACAAGGATGCACAATATATGGGTGAGTTTTTTATTAAAGTTATTGGTGTTGATTCTTGTGTGCAAATCATTACAAATAATGCACCTGTTTGCAAGCCTACTGGCATGATTGTGGAAGCTAAATATCCACAAGTGTTTTCGACACCTTGCATTGTCCATTCATTGAACTTAGCACTTAAATCTATTGCTTATGATGTGCTTTGGATTGGAAACATTATTGAGGATGCACATCATATCCACAACTTTGTACAAAATCATACAAATGCCCTCACTATCTACAAGGAGTACACGAATCTATCATTGTTGAAGATTGCAGATACACGGTTTTCCTCTTCATTCATCATGTTGAAGAGGTTGAGGGAGGTCAAGATTGCTCTTGGGGCCATGGTTATTTCAGAGATTTGGTCTTTTTGGAGAAAGATCAAGCAGCCTCTAAAAGAGTGAAGGACACAATGTTAGATGATGCTTGGTGCGAGAGGGTAGATCTACTTATTCAGATCATGGACCTTATCATTTCTTTGCTTCAATTTGCAGATAGAGACCAACCCATCCTAGGAGAGGTTTATGAGGGATGGGATTCCATGATTGAGTCTGTGAGGAGCATTATTTCACAGAGTGAGTGCCCTGAGTATGAGACATCATCATAGGCCTTCACCACCATACAAGATATTCTTGTCAGTAGATGGGACAAGAATTGCACACCTTCACATTGTTTGGCTCACTCATTAAACCCAAAATACTACAACCATGAGTGGCTGAATGTTGGACCTTCCTGCAGATTCCCTCCTCACATGGATGGTGAAATCTCACAGGGGAGGAAAGATGCATTCAGGCGGGTTTTTCAGGAAAGAGCATCGCTTGATGAGGTGGAGGATGCCTTTGTAGAGTTTTCCACTGGCATTGGTCGATTTGCAGGATATGGTCTAATTAGCGATAGGTGGCTAAGAAGCCCTATTCTTGGTGGGCAAATCATGGGGCGACAATCCCTCATCTATGACAGTTAGCCATGAGGCTCCTCTCTCAGGTGACTTCTGTTGATTTCTGTAGCATTGGATGTGCTCTAGCCTCGAAATTTTGCGAAGAGGCTAAGACACATGCATTCTCCATAACCCATAAATCGTTTTGGAAAATTCCACCTAGAGATGGTTTAATTAAAATAATTAATCATTTTTAATGTATTCCTAAGTCTAAACTTAGGAAATGTGATTAATTAAAGGGTATTAATTAAATTTGGTGTGAATCTTCTAGAAGAAGACGAGGATCAACTCCCAGTTAATCTTAGCCTTTGATTATGTTTTAATCTTGGCTGTTGGTGCTCCAATGAGAGATTATAAGGAGGAGCTTAATGGGCACTTGGAGAACACACCGAGATAGTGAGATCTAGAGATCGAATTTCTCAAGAGTAGCAGCGCTGAGTTGTCAGAGAGAGATCGAGTGAACTTCTTGAAGTGAGGGGTAGGGATAGTAGACTAGAGGAGCATTTTCTAGTTCCGGAGAGTGCAAGGCAGAGAAGGTAACGAGAGGTTTAGAGAGGCATTGCAGAGCTTCAGAGGGAGTCCGTATTTTTGTTGGGAGCGTCAAGATCTAGAGACATAAATCAGGGTGTGAGACTGGAGGGCCAGAGGGTCAAAGTTCCCGTCAACAGAAGATCAGAGGAGGAGGTGACGCAGTTCGAGGATGTGACGCAAATTTGCGTAGGCTAACGCTTAAATTGCGTAGAGGCAGCGTGGAGCTAGCCATCCAGAGCTTGGATCAGATTCGGATCGCTAGTGACAATGTGAGATTTTTCTCACTACCTCTTTGCCAGTTTATTCTGTATCAGATTGCCAGTTTGGGCATCTAATGATTTGTATTCAGATTACTATTGCATAATAATAAAACCCTCAGCTGCTGCACCTGTTTTCCCAAGTTGGGATTTTCCGGGGATATTAGTCCAAAAACAATGGTGCACTTGTGTGTGTTTATTTCTCTCTTGTGTAGTATATATGTATTCTGCAGTATTTATTTTGTGAAGGTTGCAGTGTATATGTTTCGATATTTTCCATAGGAAATTGCAAACAATTTGCTTGATTAATTTAACAAATAGAAGAAACTTCAGAAAAAATCACATAGAGAGTATTTGGTCGACGTGTTTCGAACCAGCCATTGTGGTTTATCTTCAGGACAAGATGAAGAGATAGATCTCAGAGGAAGGTTAAATAAGGAACTAGGTCAACCTAACGGTCATAAGAAAAAACGGTTATATTTGACTGGGGAGGGAAAATATTATTGAAAACCAACTAAATACTCTCTGTGATTTTTTCCGAAAATTCTCATGAATCAACAAGTTATGGATCACAAAAGCTTCAATTCAAAAATAGAAGAAACATTATCAGTTGCTGCAGTAGAATTTGGTTTACCAAATTTTCATCCTTTTGTTGCGAGAGGAATTGGAGCACATATGGGAATTTGTATAGTGTCAAGAAGAGCAGGCTTGAACAGTCGAGGGCAGAGACAATGGTGTATGTGCACACCAACCTTCGTCTTAGTTACATGCAGAGGGATGAGTGGTTGAAGCGATAGACAAAGATGTGGGATGTTTTTCCTGATGATATGGGTCTGAACAATAGTGTTGGGTTGGCATTGGCCAACTTGTATCTCAATGATCCAGTGCTAGAGCCTGTCACATTTGATGATGGTGATACTGTAGAGGGGTCATCCTCCACACCAGCAGATGCAGATATGACTTTGGATACAGGGGAGGGGGATGCAACAGAGGAGAGCAGTGGTGACCATGATGATGAGTACAATGATGCTGATTTTGATGACGAGGATTGATGACTCATGAGCTACCTACTGCCTTGAGGCTTGTATACTTGTAGTTGTTTTGTATTTTCTATTTCTATTTTCCATTGGCATTGCACTACCTATGTAACACATTTTGATTTTCATGACTTAATGTGAAAACTATAGTATCGTACTATCTTGTCTTTCTCCTATTGGATCATTAATGAATTGAATATGTATTATGATTTATCATTTATGTCACAGTTGTATTTGTATGCATAATGTTACTTTGTAAAACTTACATCTAGATGAAGATCTATGTTTGAATCAATGAATTTGTATCATGAATGATAATTTGTGTAAGAAATATCTAATTTTTAATATATCTATATACCTATATATATATATAAATATATAAAATATATATATATAATATATATATATATATATATATATATATATATATATATATAACTTATCCGAACACGACCTGTTCCGAGGGGTCAACATGTCCGTTTGCGACACGCAATCCCTGTGTCCGTCGTGTCCCCATGTCAAGTGACTTAGCCTGTAATGAATTGTCACTTTCTGCGGTCAATTGTCGAACACTGTGGTCAACGAGCGAAAACTTCGGTCAACAGAAAAATGCAACTTTAGGTCTAGTGGTAGGGAGTAAGTGGGCATGCGAGTGACTGGGAGCTTTCAGTCACTTACTTGATCCTTGTTTTCCCTTGGATTGTACAAGCACTGCGACAACTGCTCAGGGCGAGGGCTGTCACATTGGTCCCTACCCACTCCGTTCTAGCTATCTCCCAACAATAGGCTATGGTGGGTAGTCCCTATGGAATGAGGTGAAGGAAAACAGGTTAGAAACCAACTTATTTGGGAGACAGATGAGTGACCTAGTTTCTTGGTTAATTTTAGCGAGATTAATGATTAGATTCGATTTTGAGTATGAGACCAGTGCCTTAATGGAGTCACAATTCTTTCTTATGATAAATTTAAGACCAAGTGACCGGATGGACACCCATTGCTTGAATGATTAACTAACCTATATGATATGCAAGTCCTAGGACCTACGTGAGGTGCAGTGATCTTGGTTGATTTTAATTATATGCCTAGTCTAAGTATGACCTTCCCTTAACTATTTTGAAGTTGGGCACCAAAGTAGGTTGTGGGAAGGAGGCCAACAGGAAGCAAGCTAGGGCCTGATTAACGATACCTTCTGTTGTGCTCCTATCACCCGATGCCTTCGGCATTGCAGAGACTGTGGCTTTGACGATTGCAAGGTCACCGTGTTAACCATCGAATAGTTGCCAAGCCCCTCAAGCTAGGTGAGAAGGGTTGCCCTAAATTTCTATAAACCTAGCTTAAGCTAGGAGGTAAGTTTTAATGCAAGCTAGATACAGTATGCGTATGGAAGAGATTATGAGTGACATTATCTTGAGTTAAGATTGGTTTTTGTTACTTAAGTACTTGGTGTAAATTATCTTATAATGAGAGCAGTGTTTTTAAAACCGGAACCGGTGACTCGACCGGTCCACCTAATGAACCGGTTTACCGACTGGAACCGGTCTAACCGGGACTGGTTTGGTCTAAACGAACCGGTTTTAAAAAAATACATTAAATAATTATTTTTTAATGAAACAAAACTATTTTTAAGATGTAAAAACATGATTCGAAGCCAATAGAGACAAAATATGCAAAGTTTGCTCATTTATATACCATGTAAAGGTGAATATATCAAAATGGCACCGAAAAAATAGCAAAATACATAAGCAATGAGGCTCTAAATGGCCTATAAAGTCCAGAAACAATGCTGCAAGCTATGAGGCCATTTGCCTACTACAAGTCTACAGTGTACACATGATCAATCATCAAGTTCATCACCACTACTAGCCACAGACAGGATCATCATCAGGAGATACATAAACATCATCTGGTTCAGAGTCTGAGGATGCCTCAGCCTGATCTGCAACCTCAGTATCAATGCCACCAATGACAATAGAAGTGGACCTAATGGAAGCACGAGTTTGTCGACCTGCACGACTAGTGCCTTCCATTGGTTCTTTGCCTTTCCTTGATGCCGCTACTGATCCTGGTTCGGATGCCGCCACATAATCTGCTTCATCCCTTGCTAAAGCCATGTCGATATCAAAATCAGCCTCAAACACAGGATCTTCAGTCTTCTCCACCCATCCTGATGTTGGATCAATATCATCCAACACAATGGGATCTAGATCAGGTGCCATCATTTGGTTCCTCCTCAGTCGAAGGTTGTATTGCACGAAAACAAGATCATTTAACCGTTTTTGTTCCGAACGGTTTCTCTTCTTCGTGTGTATGTGCTTAAAAACAAACCAATTGCACTCACAACCTGAAGCACTGCAAGTTTGACTGAGGACTCTAATTGCAAACCTTTGCAATTGAGGACACTGGCCACCAAATGACTCCCACCAATGTGCGACAAAGAAAAAGACATTAATTAGTAACTTAGTTTATAATTTGAATTGTAAAGAACGTAAACAATTTTAACTTGAAAAGAAAAACAAATTGGAAATTGGAATTGCTTACTTGGTTTGTCCACATCTCTTGCCATCTTTGCCAAGTTTTTGCCAAAAGTACCACTTGCCATATTGAAAACAATAAGTTGTCTATGTATTTCCAACTAGTCTGCATGGCTAGGGACCATGCGCTCCAAGCAATCAATCCATCTAGCTCCGACCTCCCCATCATGCAGATCTCCTAGCCGATTTTCATAATGATACTCTGGGTTCAAAAAATACCCAGCTGCATGTATAGGACAATGGAATTGATTGTTCCATCTGTTATCAATGATCTCCCATATACGGCCATATTTAGCTAACCTGTCCTTGTAAGCTGCCCGTATCTGCTCCTTTGCTTGATCCATAGCCTCATAAATGTAGCCCATGGCCAATCTTTCCCCATCCACAATCCTTAGCACCTTAACAAGGGGCTCGGTAATTTTCACAAGCTCTAGAGACCTTTTCCGAAAATAAGTGTCTAACACTTTTTTTTTGTGTCTTTTCCATCTGGTCTACAAGCCCACCGAGATTTAGACCATTCTTCAGAGGAAAACATTTTATGCAAGTTTTTATGTTGACGATTGAGACATTGCAACATGAGGAAGTGAGTTGCAAATCTAGTAATTGCAGACCTAACAAGCTCTTTGCCCCCAATGTGTTTCCTCATTAGGCTCAATACCCATGAGTGGTTGTAAATGTATTTTGTAATGCACTTGGCATGCTCTACAATGTTTTTTACCCACTCCACTTTGCCTATATCCTCAAGCATGAGGTCTATGCAATGTGCAACACATGGAGTCCAAAATATGGTCTTATATTTGGTCTCAAGCATCTTTCCAGCAAGAACATAGTTTGAGGCATTATCGGTGATGACCTGCACAACATGCTTATCCCCAACTTCCTGAATAATGTTATCCAAAAGCTCAAATAGAAGGGCTGCATCCTTTACCTTATCAGATGCATCAACTGGTTTCAAAAACATGGTTCCTTGAGGGCAAGAAACAAGGAAATTAATGATAGTGCGGTTCTTTCCATCGATCCATCCATCTGACATGATGGAACAACCTGTTTTGAGCCATGATTCTTTAAACTCAACCAAATACTTATCAATGGAAGATATCTCTTTTGCTTATCAATGGAAGATATCTCTTTTTGCAAAAGAGCTCCCCTCAAGTCATGCAGACTAGGGCCTTTCAAGCCTTTTCCTGCAGCTATAACGGAGTCCCACATAGCTTGGTAATAAGGTGAGCGAGCAACATTAAATGGGATATCTGAATCATACCACCATCTAGCAATGTATTGATGAGAAGTTTCTTTGCATTGTCTTTTCCAATGTTGATCCAAAGTGGGTTGAGAACTTGGCTGGGAGGAAGTGGGATTAGAAGAGGCAATGTTGGTAGAAGATGAGAAATAACTTTGGATGTTTGTTCTCTTTGTTCCTTTTGATGGTTGGCCAAAAGAAGGATGAACATAGTGAAAGGGGTCATTGGTGGAAGGAATAGAAGAGGAGTCTTGAATCTCATAATCATCATACCCACTCTCTTTCATGGCTTCTAATAATTCCCTCTTCCTTGCAATGTCATCTTGGATGGCCTTCTCCCTAGTCTTATCCTCATAAAACTTTTCAAGCTTGGAAATGTATTCTGCCCTAATAGGACCTAATAGTGCATTTGGTGCATCACATGGCTCTACTTGGCCTCTTATCCCAGCCAAGTGTTGTTTCAACCTAAGCATACCCCCACCTCCAATAGATTTATGGCATAATTTGCATATCATTTTTCCATCAATTACATCACAATGAGCCCATGCATTGTCCTTTCCTTTTGGAACCATGTTTGCTTGAAATAATAACAATTTGCAAAGAAATCTTCCATTTAAAAAAAAAAAATTGCAGCTAAGCAACATGGAAAACCAAAGATAAATGTAGGAAAACAAATGCACATGCAAGCTAAAAAATTTGATAGCATAGAGCTAGAGAGTTCATAGCATAGATGATAGAAGTGAGAAGTTTATAAATTTATAACACACAAAAAAATTAATTCATGGACAACAGTCAAATGAGGAAT
Organism: Pinus taeda; assembly: GCA_000404065.3. Classification (NCBI taxonomy): domain Eukaryota; kingdom Viridiplantae; phylum Streptophyta; class Pinopsida; order Pinales; family Pinaceae; genus Pinus; species Pinus taeda. Next base: position 14,322 of record APFE030553940.1, on the reverse strand, counting down.
TTTCAAGTGAAAATCCTTACCTGGAAATGCAAACTAGCTTCCTTAGCCTCCTCTTGAAGTAGTCTCCTCCACTGACAGCTACACACTATCTCCAAAATAGCTCCAACTCCAACTCCAAGATGACTGCTTCAGCAAAAACTCAACACTCTCCAAGCTCACAAACACTCATAAACACTGCAAATCAAATGTGTGAGACAAATGAGAGTGAGAGGGGCCTCTTAAAGGCTTAGAGAGGGTGTTTTTGGAGGGAAAGCACCCTTAGTTTCCCCCCCAAACCCCTAAAGCACACTCAACAAGTCACTTTTCCAGCTCACGGTGGGCTTGCCTCCTAACCTGCCGGTTTCGGATGGAACCGGTCAGTTCCGTCCTAAACCGGCTAGTTAGGACCGGTTTTTGTCAAAAAAAAGGAGAAATGGGCCTGCTAACTGGGTTTTTTGGCCGGTTTCGACTAGTGGGTCTGATAACCGGCCGGTTAGACTGGTAACCGGTTAGCAAGACTGTCTTTGAATACTATAAGTGAGAGTACTCAACAATGATGAGACGACAATCTTGAACAAGATAAATTGCTTTAGAGACACAAGTGCAAAACTCCAACAAATTCTCACAAGATGTAAAATGCCAATTTTTCAACAGCATTGTATACCACTTCAAGATAAACCAATCACCATTCAAGACAGCCAAATGAAAACTTAGATGCCAAGACATAGAGTGATTACCAAATACAATGGTGCCAACTAGATTCCAATTTTCACAAGGTTAGATCTAGAGTAGGAGTGCTTTAGGTGCCAAATTCCGGAAATTTTACAAACTTAGAGTAAACCACACAAGTGTTAGATCTCAACAATCGAATCAACAGTGGTACTTTAGAAAATTTCAACGCTTATTAATGTTATGACAGCAGTAGAAAAATCACTTTAAATTGTGAGATTTGCCCAACACGTGAAGTGCAAAACTTTCCAATGACCAGCAGAAGTAAATTTATGTGTCTAGCTTTATGATGATGTATTCAATAATATTTCAGATTTGTAATAAGTTGTTGCAGTAGTAAATTGACCCACAGATCAACAAGCTAATGATGTCAGAAACAATGGCGAATATAGCAAAAAATTATAAAATTCACCCAACTTGAAAAAAAATCAAATTTTAGGGTTTTTAGAGGGTTCGATTAAGAAAATTTCAGATCTGATCTATTTACTACAACAGTGAATAATTGACAGATCAACAAGCTAATAAAACTATAATCACTAATCAGTTCCCAAAATGCCCAAAAATAGCAAGGATTTACTGAAACTGAATTTTTTTAGTTTTTTGATTCAATTTAGGTGTATGCTTCAGAAATTTTTAGACTTGAAATTAGTTATGTAGTAAATTCCAGCAAGCTTAAAAGTTAGATCTAGGCTAGATCTAGGGTGTCCTAGTGGCCAAAATTTTGGGAAATCAATATTTTGCAATTTTAAACAATTTTGACTGTGGCATGTGATTTTAGGGCTTAATTATTACTGATCTAACTGCTGTCATAAAATAGAGATAAAAGTAGGGTTTAGAGGTCAAACCCTAGGCCTTAAGCCTTGTAGAAGCACTTGCCCAAGTGACCCAAAAATTTCGGATGAAGATGCCACTTGAAAATTAGAATTTTGGACCACCAAAACCACCAAGGAATCACTCTTAAAAAATTCAGATGAGGGTTTAGTGCAGATTAGGGTAGAAAATGACCAAGGGCAACGCTAGGCCAAGGAAGACCAATATTGGGGGATAAAGAGGCTAGGAAGGCAGATCGGGCACTGAAATGGTAGGAGGAGGCTCAAAAGGGCTAACACTGGAGGAGGAAAAGGCGTCAAGGTTGGATGTTGGCCAAAAAGGGCTGAAAAGCTAGGGTTTAAGGGCCAAAAATCCCACGACAAGCCTAGAAGGTTGTCGTATAGGGTGAAGGAGGCAGATCGACGACTCTTAGGCCCACGACTAGGCGTAAAAAGGCCTAATACCCTTGACGCAGGGCCAAATAGGGAAGGTTGAGGCCCTTAAAGGCTATGACCAGCCCTAAGATAGTAAGAAGGCCTAGAAATATGACGTTGGGGTCTCTAGGAGTGACGCAGGCCAATAGAAGGCTGATGCTGGGTTTGGAGGGGCCAGATCTGGTCCCAAGGAGGCCAAAAAATGAAACCCTTGTCTCAATTTTTTTCCTTCTTCGAACCTGAATTTTGCTGGAAAATCCTTAGTGTATAGCCCTGCAAATTGTCTGGAGATTAGATCTTACCCTCAAGGGCCTATATCTAACTTTTCTTCCACTTGATCCCTTGATCCAACCTGCAAAAATGAAAATAAAACACCCAAATGCCAAATATATACAAAAAAACTAGAAATCCCTGAAACCCAAGTTAGAAAAAATAATTTACAAACTATATCTACAAAATTATTTACAAGATTTACAAATATACGAGAGTTTTGAAAATTTTTAAATTTTGAGAAAAATATTTTTATGGAGTTTTTTCTTTTGAAGAATGGTTAAAAATACTCTAGAAACCTCAATGTATACTATAGCCTTAGTGAAGATTTAATCCACTATATAAATATTTGAAATGCAAGCAACAATGGTTCTTGCCCAACTTTGTGAACTTGGAGGCCAAGGACTGAATTACCTGCAAGCACTATGAACTCATTTCAAAATTAATTTGTTAGATCACATGGGGAATCAAACCACTTAAGATTATCCCAAAACTATCAATGGTATGGTTTGATCTCCATCTTATGAAAAAACAAATCTTATCAATATTCAACACAACATAGAGATGCCTGTAGTCGGCACATATCACAAATCAATAAGCAAGAACACTTTGAATTGCACCCCAAAGTCTTTATTATGATTGAAAAAATAGTTCCTAGCGGGACAATAGTTACAAAGTTGTTTGAACAACAATTTTCTAGCCAGAGGTCAAAATGCTAGAGTCTCAAATGACTCTCTAATTTATAGATTTATCCTCCAAGTGGAAAAATAATGGCTAGTTTCTTTGATCCTTGTCAAAATAAGCTTGGCCGTTGATAAACACTTCAAGATCTTTTAATCTTGGCCCTTGCGTTTTTATTTTTGAGGAATTTTCGAATTTATCATTTAGTTCCATTTTTATTAGGTCAAAATTAATTATTTTGAGCTAATTTCCTCAAAAATTTGACTTTGATTTAACTACCAAGGTCCAAGGGTCTAAATTTTCTTGAAATATACAATATTCCCTTGGTGGAGGATCTTTAAAATTGTTTCCTTTAGGACCTATGAATGTTTCCACTTAGAGAATTATTTTTACTAAGACAATTTATTTTGACTCTAATAATTAATTTTTTGGCTTAGGATTTAATTTTATTTGGCCAAAAAATTAATTAATTTACACATGAGGGTATTTAATTATTTTTCCCCCTCTAATACATAAGATTTTACATTTACAACCTTCAAAGGGGGAATACACATTTGGCTTAGACCCTCAAGACACATTACCCATCTGCAACACAATATGATCTAGTAGACCAAGTGATTTGTAATAAAATAATTAAGCCAACTAGCTTAAATTATTCCCAAATCACTTTTACATTAGACTCGACTAAAAACACTAGGACTCACCTAACATTCCAACAGTGAATTGCACCCTAGCTTTGGGGTTTAAGCTGGAGGGAAAAAACTCCTCTGATTAGCCGTGTCTAGAAACGCAAGTAATCAGCGAGGTTAAAAAACCTCCTAGGATGAAATTCGTCATCAAAATCATAGATTTACCTAGGTTGTTACATATACTCAAGGTCTTACTAGGATCATTTACATTACATAACTTGCAGAATGGGCTTGTAATGACATGTAGATTGCTGATAGATGACTCGATCTTGTTCAAAAAATTTGGCACTTCTGCCTCCTTGGATTTTTGACAAAATGTGTGCAACATCTGGCTTCATATGGGGACACATTGCTTTTGTGAAGTAACGTGAGAACCCCAGAATCCTGCATCCAAGAAAAAAATGTCCATCAAATAGATATCCATTCAACATCAAAATCATCATATATACATAATCAATCCTGTTGGAATAGAAAAGTCTACTCTAACAAACTGAAATACGAAAGGCATTACATAAATGCGTGAAATAAAACTATCTAATGTCATGAAATAAAAGGGAGTAGGGTTAGAGATACTATACAAAGATGCTCTATGGCATTAGATGTCTTCAACATAGTGCATACTGAGCATTTGTCGACTCTCCGACAAGTCTGTGGACTGCTTCTCGGATGTGCCATGCTGAATTTTGATAATGCTAGGACTTTGACTCATCCGAATATCGAGCTATTCTCTGCCATTAGATTCACCAAACCTCTTCTTTCTTCTTTTCTGCTTTTTGCTTTTCTTCTCGGTAGGCTGCGACGTCATTAATGAGACCACTGTAGATTTCTTGTCTTGATCTTGAAGATGCTCGGTCGAAAGATCCGAAGAACCTGGAGTGCTCAACCTTATTCTGAATATACTCTGTTAAAGGAGAGACATAAGCTTGATCACTTCTAGTTAACCTGTCTTCAATGGGACAAGTGATCTTCTCACAATGGGATGAGAATCGTTCTGGTAGACTGGGAGGCTTGTGATTTGTCGAACGCTCCTTGTTTCTTTCATCCTCTAATTTATGCTGAAATTCCTATACCTGTATCTTTTCCATTATTTGTAGCTTATTCCGAAGAGTGATGTTTTTAATTCTTGTGGCATTCATCTGCTTAGAATGTTCATCCTTTATAGCATTGATTTCTTTGGCATGGTTATTTTCCATGGTCAACAACTTATTCTGAAGGCATATATGATCGGCTTCCATATCCTTAATTACTTTATCGTGATTTACTTGAATAAAGTTATTTCTTCCTTATGATTTGCTTTCATGGTGATCAAACAATTTTGCATGGTGGTCGTCTGATTAGAATGATTAATCTCCATGGGTTTTAGTTCCTCAGCATGCTGTTCTTCTATGGCTAATAACTTGTTCTGAATAGAGCTCATTTCTTCTTTATGATTTTCCTTTATGGAGCTTAGCTCTTTAACATGCTTTTCTTCAATAGCCATCCACCTGATGTTCATGGATCTCATTTTTCTAGAGTGATTAGCTATCAATTTCTCTTGATTAAGTCTGATGGTTTCCATCATTTGAGTTAACTCATTGATAAAATGCTTATCATTTTCTTTTTCATCATCAATATTAATTTGATCCTTCGTCCCTGCCTTTCCACTATCAAGGATGCTTCTTGCAATGACACAAGTGGATTTATCACGAGAACGGTCACAAGGCCTGCAATATGGCAAATATTGACGTAGCACATGTGAAAAATCGGTGACCCGATTCCTACTGCAACAATTGTTGATATTTCTCCTATTTGTTAAATTACTTTAAACAAATTACTTGCAGTTTTTTACGGCAAATATCGAAATACATACACTGCAACCTCGACAAAATAAATACTGCGGAAGAAATAAAAACACTGGAAGAATAGATGCACACACACATATACACAGTTGTTTTTGGACAAAAGTCCCTGAGAAAACCCAACTTGGGAAAATTGGTGCAACAACTGAGGGTTTGATTATTATGCAGTAGAAAATCTGAGTACAAATCTATGGAAGCTCAAATCTAGCTTTCCATACAGAGAAAATAACTGACAAACATCTAGTTGATCTTTGTCTTCTTCTAGAAGATTCACACCAGATTTAATTAATACCCTTTAATTAATCATATTTCCTAAGTTTAGACTTAGGAATACATTAAAAATGATTATTTATTTTAATTAAACCATCTCTAGGTGGAATTTTCTCAAATGATTTATGGGTATTGGAGAATGCATGTGTCTTAGCCTCTCTGCAAAATCTCAAGGCTAGAGCACATCCGATGCTACAAAAATCAACACTCCCTCTTAGCGAGGAATGTGCTATAGTACTGCAATCCACTGAAGCATCACTCTATATCTGCACCATCTCCTGTTATGCTGCTGATGTCTTGCTGCTTTTGCCCACCAACTACTGCGCGACTCTGATAAACGCTACATCCTTGCTGCCGCTGCTGGCATTGCTGCCTATTGAAGAATCTAGGGCAAATTAAGTTAATGAGATTCTTCTTGCCATGATAACTATTTGCGAAGTATTTTAACTTTTTCTTCTTAGCACAATCTTCACTTGTTATTATTAAAGTGTGTCTTCTTAGTTCATCAAATAGCTACCAAAAAAAAAACACAAGATGTTGGCTTTCTGCGAGGGCCAAAACCTCTCATTGTTTGAGAGGAAAACCTGCACAAAATTCTTCTTATAGAGATTCCATTTGACGAATACCAAGAACATGACCCTTGACCTATTATGCCACTCCAAGACCAAGACACCAATCCTCTTCTTTGTCACTGCTGAGATCATCATCATTGCTGAACCACTGAGGCCATCACTACTACATCATTGAGATCTTCATTACTGCTGCAACATCATTGTTGCACCTTCACCGAGGTCTTCATCAATGAGATCTCCATATTGAGATATGTATATGAGAGCTCCACTCAGATCCATTGAGATCATGACTGTCTCATCATAGCTGTACCTTCACCAAGATCATAACGTTCCATCAAGATCAGGACTATATCTAGAAGTATGCCGAGACAGAGATATCCTCATCACAAATATACCGAGACTTATGACAACATCTAGAAGTATACCGAGATAGAGTGAGTTACTATAGGATCACCGAGATCCTTCTCACCACAACGATGCTTAGACTGTGATTGTCTAGAGAGCATGTCGAAAGTGTATCACTGAGATCCTCATCATCATGATTATGCCAAGAACGCGACTGTGTGTGCTACTCTGGGATCCCTGAGATCATCTTCATCACCGAGACTATGATTGTGTTTTCTTCCTACACTGAGATCTTCATCGAGACTGTGACTCTGTTCTCCTTGCATCGAGAGCTTCATTGTCGCAACTATGTCGAGACTATTACCACCGAGAAGGTTACACTGTAATTACTTACTGTAATCACCATAGAGATTTCATAGGTATCTGAGATCCTGCACTCCATTGTACCCATCGAAAATTACAGAGGAATCCGAGTTACTGTCCTTTCTGTGGTGACCCTAGCAGCATATATATAGTGGTTTGCCTCTACTTTTGAGCCGACATGATAGAGTGAATTGATGCGTCTCCTTATGACTGCTTTTAATTCGATTTTGCAGGCCGACATGATGAAGAGGATTGTGCTTGTCATTTGGAGGGCTTCTTAACATTGTTTATGACTCAAATACATTTGATACATGCCCAAGAAGGGTTCTTCATGACATTGACTTTTTGAACTTTAAAGATAAATCCTAAGTCTCTTAATAGGAGCCATCTATACATAAAAAATCTTGCTCGTGAAACCCATGAAGCAAACATAATAATAAATTCAGTTTCTTGTTTACAAAAAATCATAATTACAATGTCTTTATGAAGACCGAACCTAGTTACCCTTTCTTCAACACTCCCTCTTAACCAGGGAGGTATTCATAATGGTACTTGGTCATTCTCAATTTGAAGAATTTGTTATAAGAAGAATCAGATTGGTAATCCCATCTGCATAACATCGTAGTAACCAACATTGCTTCCACAACAAGGCCTTGATTGACAACTCTATCTCTCATTAGACCAGCGCACAATGTTTGCAAGACCAATTTTTATAGACACCTTCATTATTGTCTCTCAAGGTACATACCCACCCGGGTGTTCATTGAGTATGAACTTCTAGGACTATTCTTATCTTGGGTTCCCAACCCTCAAAGAATATCGATCCTCTGGCCTACTCTTATCTTGGATGCCCTACGCATCCTCAAAGAGCATCAGATGCCAGATGATTACCGAATCCTTCATTCTTTCTTCCTAAGTGGAGACAAGAATGTTGTGTCTCTCTCCCTCTCAATTAGGGACTTGTCAGAGCTCCCTCTTAACTAGGGACTCTCCTTTTCATTAGCAGCTTCTTCTTCGTGGGTCGTTCAGTTGCTTGATCAACTTCTTTCCTTGATGTCATGAAATTCAGTTGAGCTTCTTTCTTGTAGGGCAACAACCATCGATCACTTTCCTTCTTAGTTCGTCATGTCATTCCTTTGTTCATGGAAAGTGGCCTTCTTGATACATATCTGGAACCTTCGTCATATGGCTACTTCTTTCTCATCATGTTTCTTTCAGGAATTTCCATCTACCACACGAATGCTAGTTGTAATTGTACTTACAACTCTTGTTCCAATAGCCTTGCATGAACTTATCCAGATATTATTCAAGAAATCATAACATTACATCAAATAGTACCTTTTGAGATGGCTCTTCATCATGACATTTTCCTGTAGGTATCAACATCCTACATACATGTTGACACATTTCTCGAGGATATCCATTGTCAAGGGTCTTCATCTTTTTCAGACTTTCATCAGAGCCTTCATATCATTCCGGGAGATTTCCTAGTCAAATCTTCTTGGTCTTTTGGATGTTGATTGCCTTCATCATGGTTGCATATCTCACGATCTCTTCCTTCCTCCCACATTCCATTCCCAAGAGCTTTCATTCAAAGTTAATTAATTTTAGTCAACCTCCTCATACTTCATATGAGGACATATTACGTTGATTTCATCTAGTGTGACTTTTATGCCTTCCTGTATCCTTTCAGAGGAGGAGATCCTTTTTCTCTTGATCATGCTTCTTAAGATAGAAGTAATGATCCATGTTACTTGCAACCGTACGACATGACATTATAATATTAAACACAAGCAGACATACCTCATTTTACCTTTAGGGCATCTAGGCTTCTTCCAACAACTTCCTTGATTGAAAATATCTTCAATCCTTGATCTGCTTCATCATACCATTATCTCATGAATTCCATAAGTTGGAGTTCCTGATGAAACACTTGCTTCCTCTCTAGATTAGTGAACCCTCCGATGAGGATTCCATTAGAGAATCTTGAGGATCTTGCATATCCCCATCTGAGAGATGTTTTCCCTATGATGAGCCTTGTCCTGGATGACTTCTTCCTTTCCTGCAATGTCCAATGAGGTTCCCAAGAGCTATATCCTTCATGTTTGACTGACATAGATTATGCCCTTCGTGATTCCCATGGTGATGCCACGAGTTCTTGTTTCTAATGCTTCCATGATGCCACGGTGCATCTTATTATCATGGTCATATCTATGACACAAGATTTAGGAGCTTATGATAGGACCCTTTTGTGAGGGATACTGTCACGACCCCCAAGCCTACGGTGGTCTTTCAACCGTGCCGGCGAGGTTCGGCACCACCGAACACTTTCTTTTTAACAATACTCGTGCACATGGACTATGCCTAATTCACTTTCTCCTACTTAGTTTGTGATTCTCAACCAAGTATCATTATGTTATCCTTTATACCAATGAACACCCATACACATTCATTATCCACAGCATTATATAAGAGAAATGCAACAGTATAAAGGGAGGGGCATCTCCCTGCAATATGAGTCTGCCCAACAATATATTATACAATCTTTCGTTTTTACAATGCACAAGTTAAATCTTGGGAAACCCCAAATTTACACTTAGCCAAATATACAACTTCGGCAAACACGGTTGCCCAGCTTGTCGACACCTCCGCACGGTCGCCGCACGACTCACCAACCCTTCGTTCACCTCGTCACACGATCGTGTCGTTTGCCCAACTCGGGCGCGCCTCCAAGTCGCCACACACGGGCGCCTCTGCCCGAGACACACCTTCGTTCACAATCTCAACACTTCACCGTTTCGTCGTGCACGGCGCGCCCTCACCCGTCCGCACGCCCACCGTTCACCCGTTCAACTTCGCCCAAGTCACCGCATGACTTCACCCGGTTCGCCACACGACTTCACCCGGTTCGCTCGAACGACCTCACCCGGGTCGCCACACGACCTCGCCCGGGTCACCCGAACGACCTCACCCAGGTCGCCACACGACCTCGATCGGGTCGCCCGAACGACCTCCCGAATGACCTGCCTGAATGACCTCCCGAACGACTTGCCCGAACGACTGTCCGAACGACCTGCCTGAACGACCTGTCCGAACGACCTGCCTGAACGACCTGCCCGAACGACTGTCCGAACGACCTGCCTGAATGACCTACCTGAACGACCTGCCCGAACGACTGTCCGAACGACCTGCCTGAACGACTTTTCTGAACAACTTTCCTGAACGACTTTTCTGAACGACTTTTCCGAACGACTGTCCGAACGAGTTTTCTGAACGACTGTCCGAACGAGTTTCCCGAACGACTTTCCTGAACGACTGTTCGAACGAGTTTCCCGAACGACCGTCCGAACGATTTTCCCGAACGACTGTCCGGACGACTTTTCTGAACGAGTTCTCACCCGAGTTCCGCCCGTCGTGCGGGCTCATCCACGCACTTCAGAACTCCATGCTCAAACTTGTTGATCAATTGATTGATGGTCGTTTGCCTCCAAACGCCCTCCAATATATACAGGCGGGTGGCGGGTTGTGTCACCCGACCGACCCACACCAAACGCCCGACCGACTCGTTCATAATGTGTTGTCTCGCTCGAAGGATGGTCGGCCCGCCCAACTCATGGGACCGCCCCCTCAACTCACCCAACACCTTATAAACTCGCCCAAGGTTCATTTTGTTTCATGTTTCGCACGCACTTCGCATGGTGGAGTCGCCCTGCCCGTTGCACGAACCGCAGGTCCTGACATCCTCCCCTACTGGAAGTCATTGTCGTCCTCGACAATATCTCATCCCGACAACCATCTGTCACCAAGATCATCCATACCAAGGTATACACCCCATCGGTATGTCATATATCGGAAATCATCTCAATCCATGACCATCGACAACCCTGTCACAATCTCCACATGCTGCTCTCCATCGTGGAAGGCTGGTCCCTCAATCTCAAGCTACATGCCCACTGCAACATTTCGTGTCGACCTCATCATGTGTCATCCCATGTGAACTGCTGCCATGATACTCCAACACGATGCCAACACATCTCTGCACACTGTTAACCCCCATGTCTGAACTAGTCGGATGGCCAGTCCAACTGTCACGCTCAAACCATGAGAATGCACATCCTCATGCCACCATCAGTCGTTTCTCAGAACATTCTATCACATCATCAACTCGATCAAGAATCCATCTCCATACAATTAAGCCATGCTCAGGTCCATGAAGTAGCCCTCATCTCATCTGCAACATGCTATCCAAAGTAGTTGAGTCTCGGCTCAACCCATGCCCAAGTGTTGCCACCAAGGCATCATCATCATCGTAACTCCATCACTCCAAAGTTTCTCATATCGATCCTCCACATCAAGTCACTCTTTCAAGCCATTCCCATACATGTACTTGAAAGTATGCACCCCATCCTGCATCAAACTCTCTGACCTCAGCTCCTTAATGCATCAGATCCTCTAAGTCCACCATATATGAAGTCTCCCAAAAGTCACAACAACCTCATGTCATCATGAGCTCCATAAGCCATCCCCAACCAACGTCTCAGCAAGCATACAAGTCTCGGCCTAAAGGTCTCTGCAAGATGCCTCAGCTCTCCATGTAGTAAGAATGTCCCATAGTCTGCTCACAACTCCATCCAAGTCCATGGCCTTGTTGTACAAGAGTGCACAACCTCTTCGTCGGCTCATAAGTATGACATCTCCATGTCACACTAGCAAATCCACCTGCACAACATCCCTGCTTTGGCACTCCTCATTGGATGCCCATAAGTGACACCTCTACAAGTGCTCCCGCACAATGTCCCTGCATAAGATTGCCATGCTCCATGTCTCCAACCTGATGTCCATGACTAAGTTGTCATGTAGTCCAACCAAGAAGACTCATCACAACAATCGGTCATCCTCATCCAAGTTTGCAATCTTCGGTCTAGTGAACTCGGTCACCCAACCATATCATCATCACATGAGTCTCTCCATCATAGCTCCTCCACCAAAGGTTCCACCAAGACTTGCTCTTGGTCTC
>APFE030553928.1:52105-70273 GCA_000404065.3 Pinus taeda | reverse complement strand
CTGCTTGGCGCGGCCTATGTCATCCTACATGCTCAACGCAAATAAATACTAGCTGCCACCAAACAACTCTTGGGAATTTTCTAGTAAATTCCAAAACAAATAACTTGAATAGAGAGTGATGCTCTGTTTTTGCCACATGATAACACAGACAAATTTAAAAATAGATCGCTGGAGAAGCTCAAAGTTTTTCACACATAAAACTTTATATTCATTAATAAATTGGCTGTTACAAACTTCATTCTCTTAATAGAGGAATTCACCAAGAATTTCAAAAAAATTTACTCTGTCTCTTTTTGAAAAGATTTACACTGCTATGTGTAAATTCTTCATTTACATTTACTGTTGTAAATAAAAATTCTCTTGTTTCATTCACATTGTTATGTGTAAAATTTTCATTTACATTTACTGGTGTAAATAAAAATTCTCTTGTTTTATTCAGGCTGTTGCATTACAAAATAATTCACGCTGCTACATTAAAAAATAATAAAGACTTCTTGTCTCTGCTGGAGAGATCAACACACTGCTGTGTGGAAATTACACAGATTTTTCATTTACATTTACTGCTGTAATTAAAAATTCTCTTGTTTCATTCACGCTCTTGCATTACAAAATAATTCACGCCGCTACATTACAAAATAATAAAGACTTCTTGTCTCTCCTAGAGAGATCAACACACTGCTGTGTGGAAATTACACAGATTTTTCTCACGCTGCTGCGTCTTCCTTTTTGCATATTCAAAACTACACATACACACTGGTGTGCTTTTTTTTCAATACATGGTCAACACCAAAAAAAACATAACCTAAGGTTTCACTTCTCTCGTCAAAGAAAAGATTTACTCCTGTCAAAAATTTAAAAACTTTATAATTAAATACTATTAGGTATGCCCATACTTCAGTGACTTAAACAAATAATAAAATTAAAAACATTTACCTATAATTTACGAACATGAGTAAAAACCATTAATTACTTCACTACAGTAAGGCTGTCAAACCCAAAACTTCACGTAATGTCATTCCTTGCAGGCCTGAATGCACCTTTGGATTAATGGGACAGTGGACAAAGTTGAATTCAATCGGAGGGTTTCAATCAATATGAGGGGACCTTTTCTACCTAACTTTACATCCCGATGGAAAGTCGTTTTGCAAAACGTACACAGAACACACGTCAAAAAATGATTGCATCGAATGCATTTGGAGGAAAACCAAGCGTCAAAAAATGATTGCATCGGGTACATTTGGAAAAAAACCACTTTTCGTGAAAAGCCGTCTGATAGTTTTGTGAATTAAATGCAGCACGGCAAGTTGAAATTAAATTAATATTTCAACAACAACCATCCGAGCTCAGCGATAGGTGCAAACACTCTTACCAACCACTGAAATGACGTTGTGATCTCAGGCATGATTTCTCCTCTGAGATCTGCGATTTTCGGGGGTGATAGGGAAAATCGCTCTCAGGAGATGACAAATAATCGCGATTTTTCCTGTGAGATCCGAAATTATTTTCAAAAAATTCCCAACCATGCATATAAAAATTAGTAAGTAAACCAACTTTAGATGACAATAGAGTTCAAGCTTTAACTTATAAAAATCAAATGAAATTTAAGCTTAACATTTAAGAATAAAATTAAAGTTTTGACTAAGGATGGAATTAAAACTTATTATCTATAATGAAGGTATAGGTACATTAAACCACAATGGTCAAAATAATAAAAGTTCTTCCCCTCATCCAATCACTGAGAATTAGCAAAATAACTGAGAATTAAAAGAAATGTCACTTGCATAATTGTATCCCTATAGAATGGAGGACGTGTTGCGGGTAACGGGCTTTCACACCGCGGCACAGTAAAAATGGATGAAGCAGAGCTTAAAAGATCGGTAGAGAAATGTGGTAAGCAGTTGTATGGTCCAGGGGCTAACTTCTAGAGTCACCCATTCCTACTTAAGCGCGCGGTCGCCAATGTGGGCTCCCGGAAGTGGAAGTGCGGTGTCCCAATGTTACTTACATCTATTCATACCAAATGTTTTATTTTGATAATATATATTACAAATTCACAGAATTATTCTCTTCTTAAAGTTATGTAAATGTGTTTTTATTTGTGTGTTTTCACTAGCCATTTTTGAGTGAATCTATAAAATTGATTTGTATTATGCGGTAAATATCTAAAAATAGTCCCAACCCGCTTTTAAAAGAAATAAAACCTAAATCAAGAATTTAAAACGAGTGAAATTTATCCGAATTGAGAAATTACTAATGGTTAGAAAACTACGTCAGTGGATGGTTATTCAAATCCTCAATTGAAACGTTTTGAAACCTATATTTGAGGTTTAAACTTAAAGAAATGAAGGTTTAGAATCCTGCCCTGCATTTTTGTAGTTTTTCATGAAGTTATAACTAACACTGTTCCATCTTTTCCATGGGATGTGGAGAACCTAATGTCGACGGATCTATTCATCTATTATTGAATAGTTTTTTCTATATTTTATATATATGAGATTGCTTTTGTGAGATAGTATTTACAACAAAAATAATATATATAAATGTAGACCAGAATGTTTTATTTTTCAAAAAATACATTTTTGATTTAAATAAAGAATAGTAGATATTTTTTGAACTTGATAATGTAAAAATAAAATATAAATAGATTATTGGCTTTAAAAAATAATAAAAGAGGTATTTTCGAAAAAATAGATAGATGTTATGTAAGATTGTTTATACAAGTTTTTTGAAAATTATATTTTATACATTTAACTAGTTATCTCAATAAAAATTATTTAGATAGATGTTATGTAAGATTGTTTATATAAGTATTTTGAAAACTATATTTTATACATTTAACTAGTTATCTCAATAAAAATTATTTGTTAGTTGTTTTAAGAAATTTGTAAAAATGAATTTATAATTATATGAAAATTTGTTAGATTGAATGACATTAATATTTAAAATAAAAGAATAATTAGAAAAATAGCACAATTCCTTACCAATTACTTTTGTTACAGTCATAAGCTATGTAGACATGATTTCAATTTAAAAAAGATGTAAAGTGTCAATTGCTTCATTTTTGGTGAAATGTAGAACATATCTTTATGGATTCATCTTTTATATTGTTTCAAATGTATTGCTAGATTATTTGGAGAGGACTATTATTAGAAAATTATTGTTTATACTAATGTTCTAAAGAGAAGCTTCTTCATTTTCCAAGAACAAACAACATTGTAATGTAGCAAATAGTAAACAATGCTACAATGTGACAAACACCAAACAAATTTCAAGGTAGGAAAGAACAAATGACACCACTATGATGAACAACAAATGACATCACATTTTCACAAATAATAAACGTCTTTGCAATCTAAACTAGATTTACTTCGTTGACCCACCATATCCAATCATAGTAAATCATAGTGAACTAAGTCAATCTAGGTTTACAAGGTCTAATACACTTTGATAACATATCAGCCTCTCTGAATCCACCTTAATTCTGGATTCTACCAAATACCAGAAAAATCAAACCTTTTGAGTACAAACCCCTTTAAAGTGAAAATAAATTGATCTTTCTAAACACTTATTATATAGTTAAGATAAATCTAATATGACAACAAAATTTAAACTTTTATTACTACTTAAAAGATAAATAAAATAAAATAGAGAGCAATTTGCTCCCAACAAACATTCACATTGATTTAAATCCAGGGAACTACACATAATCACGTAACCACGAAAATATGATCGCAGGCACACACACAAAGGCATCGTACAGCCCATAAACGACAATGAGGACGAGAGGAAGTTATATAGTCACTCATCCTTATTTTGTAGTGTAAGCCGTTTCGTTCTCATGAACGTGTGGCTCTACTCTACTTATGCATAGCTAGATAGATTTGCATACAAATATATTTAGGTGTATAAGTCGGGATTGTTGAGGAGATACTGCTCCACCTTCTTTATATGGGCACTGCTGCTTTCCTTTATCGCTTTTATTGTGTCATCGTAAGCTTCAACACTAGGAAGAGTTTCGTAGTTAATGGTCCAGCTCGCTACGCTTCCCCCTTCATTCCTGGGAACGAATTTGACCACAAAGTTCGCAGCGCTCAATTTCGTCCCCAGCGCTCCTCCTTCAATGATTGTATACTTATACACCAAATTCTGCTCGTCAACTTCATCCACTCGCTCCTTGATGAAGCTGAAACCCCTCCTACCTGTGACACGAAAGCGTAAAACCTTGTAAGTATCAAATAATAAAAAGGTATTCAACCCCATCTGTATCTTTAATTCGATTGGGCATAATTAGAAGGGGTAGCATAATGATGTTAATTAACGATGATATGTGATCAAGAGAGATTTTATGGGAGTTATACCAGGATTGATGTTGAGCTGCTTGATGGTGCCCACGCCTCCATCTCCTTCAAGAAGGGTGACAGAAGTGAAAATTTCGGGCAAAACCTTTGGGAAGAAGTTGTGGCTATCTTTCACTGTGGCATTCCACAACCTCTTTGCGTCCACTTGAAGCACATCTCCCGTTGTGTCAGTCCCCGACACCATCTTCAATTCTCTCGCAACACAAAGCTTATTTCTTCAATATTATCGCACAAAATGAAAGCTCCTTGCTTGAAAGCTCTTTGCTCTCATCAGCAATTGACGAGGCGGTACTTATAGGAGTTGGTGATGGCATGAGAAGTGACATGCATGTGGCATTTTGTGGCCGACTAGTAGTGAGTTCCATGCCTCGTTTCGAAAAGTTCTCAATCACGAGTATCCCCGCACCCACCTGTCTCTCCTAGAATTTGGAAAAACGGAAATGGATGGATGTATTTAGTCCACATTGTGATTTGCCATTTCTTTTCCCATCTAATGAATTAGATAATGCATCCTAAATAGTAGATACGTCTAGATAAGCCATGCAATCGATAATGGATTTGTTTTAAATTTACAAAGCTTTCCTTTCATTAATGGGTCCCATGAATAACTAGAAGAGCTACAAAATTGTCAACAGCCCCATAAATGGCGTACAAAGGCTTGTACATTCACCAATGACCCTTCAACGCTACCTTGTAATGCATATATTTCAAAATGACTTTTGAACATGGAAATTACCAAATATTTCCGAATAATCTTTCCGTTACCACCCTTCCAAATTTCTTTACATAATTATATTTATATTTAGGCTAATAAGTCCTTTTATGCATCAACAATCCTCAACACTTTTATCCTTTTTATGCATTAATAATGGTCAACACTTTTACTCTACTAAGTCCTTTTATGCATCAACAATCCTCAACACTTTTATCCTTTTTATGCATTAATAATGGTCAACACTTTTACTCTACTAAGTTCAATAAAGTGAAACACTCTTATGCCTCAACAATCGTAAACACTTTTACTCTACTCCATTCAATCAAGTGAAACACTTTCAACCATTGATTTGAAGTGTCATCTAGCGAGCATGCACTACACTTTAACTGTTTTTTCCAAATATCAATTGAGTTGCCTTCTTTTTCACCACCTAAGTTCTCTTGTGCATTATCACCTCCTAAATTCTGTTGTGCATTGAACCTGGGCTGTTATACAAAAACTCTGATCCCACAAGCCCTCAGTCTTACTACATAGAGTTCTTCTTAGTCACTTTCCTGATCGCCCTTGCCGACAAATACTTCGTGGGCCGACGGCAAAACGAGCAGATCGCCCTCGCCTGGGCGGCGCAATTTCCAACGAAGGACTGGATCAGAAACATTCTGTCAAATCTTGGTCTCGCTGAATTGTTGAGCAATGTGTAAGTTTTCAGATAATTTCATATTACTGAGACCTGCTTATTACTAAATTCAAGACAACATATTTAATCATTTGTCATTGATCAACCGTGACTCGGTTGGGCACTATGGAAATGTATCTGTCAATATTTATCTTTTATATCGACCGGAGGTCCAAGAATTTATGGAGGTCCAAGAATTTATGGTGGCCTTAATTACACTAGAATATCAAGCAGTCATCTCTTATTTATGGATAATATGTGCTACTAGATTTTATTAATCAATTTAGCAGTATAGGAGTTTAAAATAAGAGAAACTGAGTATATGCTTGGTGGTCATAGAATTTTGCATGCAGCTAGGGCAATTCTATTTCCAGCGTATGGATCTCTTCACATCTAAATTGCTTGGCCTAGAATGTTTTGGTGAAGGTTCCTCCGTATAAAACCCCATTTGAATGGACTTGGAAAATTCTGCTTTGTTATTGCAATAAAATATGTTTTCTATAACTGAAAGACTATGCGAGAACAATTGTTTCTATCAAAAGTTTTAACATTCATAGACTGTAGAATAAGCAAGACAATATAAAGCCTGGACCTCCCCTCTGAATTTCAGAATAAATACTAAAATATATGAAGATATGCGCCAATTAAATTTAATTATCTAAATTCAGTATAGCAGCAGGTGCCCAAAAAATACTGATATATTTCGAATTTAACAATATGATTAAAAAACATTTAAAATTTTAACAGATATATATCGATATCTGACAAGTTTGTGGCGCTGTCTGATTGTTGTGTTTTTGGTGTTTTTGGATAAATAAATATTTTTAATTTCTTTAAATCAGAACCATACATTTATGGTTTTAGAAGTCTGTTCAGGTCTATCGCTGGAAAACCAGACTAAATACAGAATTTTAAGTGTTTCAATACCCTAAAATTAAATTTCTGAGCAAAGTTAAAAATTTGATTTTGATTTTAACGTTGGGCTGTAGTGCCATTACTGAACAAAAGAAAATTTATTGAACTTTGTCAGTTTTGGTATTTTGGTTGGAATTTCATAATATAAGTCTAGCGCTGGAAAACCAGACTAAATACAGAACTTTAACTGTTTGAATACCCTAAAAGCAATAGTTCTGAGCAAAGTTAAAAATTTGATTCTGATTTTAACTTTGGGATGTAGTGCCATTATTGAACAAAAGAAAATTTATTGAACTTTGTCAGTTTGGTACTTTGGTTGGAATTTCATAATATAATTTCTGGTTGGAATTTCATAATATAATTTCTGGTTAAATTGTGATTTTTAATTATTTAAAATATATTTTTGAATATATTTAAATGTATAAATAAATTCACTGCTCTGAAAAATAGATGCATAAATATATTGGGCACTTGTACTACGCAAACTACATAGCTAAAACTTGTGATTTCATTAAATCCTTGTTAACTTAGGATTTTTAGTTATTTAAAATGTATTTTTGAATACATTTAAATGCATAAATAGATTCACTGTTCTGAAAAATAGATGAATAAATAGATTGGACACTTGGACTATACAAACTACACAGCTAAAACTTGTGATTCCCATAAATTACTGTAGTATTCCAGTTAATATTCACTGAATTTTTTTTTGCCTGGTAAGACAGACAATTTTTTATAAAATTGTGATTGTTAATAATTTAAAATGTACATTAAAATGTATAAGTAAATTCAACCACTTAAAAACTTCTAAGACATTCCTCTTATGCAAAGTACAACCGAAACTTAATTTCAAAATTTCAGATAAAAATATTCACCCAAAACCATAAAGGCCCAAAACTCAGAAAATTTAGAGTACGCGTTTGTTCGGTAATCAACATGTTTTTGTTAGTTTTTGTTATTATATTTCGTTAGATATTCTCTTGACTATGATGTTCAAAATAATAGAAGATGGAGGCTACCTGAGTATCCCATGAATGAGCTGCCGGTTATGGTGAACAATTTGTTCAAGAATTGACGTAAGAAAGTGATAGGAAACAAAACTATGAAGCCAATCCACAAAATCAACAGCACCCACATTATGATATATAGAACCCATTGCAGTACGACTGTCAGTGTGCTCGTCGATGTGCCATGAGTTGTGGTAGCTGCTGGATTAATCAAGGGCTGCTCCAACGTTCCACTATAACTGTTCTCCATGGGCACTGCAATTGGATTCCGGGATCACTCTACATTCTACTTGTTTGGATTAGAGAGGCCTTTAAAGAAAGTAGGGGTGGCAGAGATGAAATGCATGACATGGACTTCTGAAAGGAAATAAATGTCCAGCTTAATGGTATTGGTCCTGTGATTTTTGCTGGGATCTGATGAATTTATTCGGGTTTAATGGCCAGAATTATGGGATTGTGCGTTCTAAGCATCCTGTAAGAAAAGAATATGGGATTGTGGTTTCTAAGCATCCTGTAATAAAGGAGTATTAAGACGATGGAAGGTTGAAAACAGCACATAAAATACTATTATTCGAAAATAGAGATATACTTATACACATGTAAATACTAGATATCAAATTGAATAAAACATTTTTTGTATTCAAGTTTTTGTGATCCATAATGAATTAAATAATCTTTTGATAAAAATCACTAGATATCAAACTAAATAAAACATTTCAATTTATTTAATATATATAATAAGGTCTATATTTAATAAATTACTATACATAATAGACATCCAACTAAATTTCAATTTCAATTCAATTATATATATATATTATATATATATTAATATAATTACTTATTAAATAAATTATTTTAGATTTTAATTTATATCTATCCTTCAAAAAACGCACAAAATAACCCTAATTAACTATGATAAAAATATATTCCATCATTATTTTCTTTTTTAATCTTCTATCAAGCAGTATAGCTTAATGGATTTTTCTGATTATTAAGATATCTAATTTAAGATTAACAACCCCCTCATTGAAAACTGAGTTGACACTCGGAGCCTAGATGAACTCATCTCGACAAGCGAATCGGAGGGGTCATTTTTTCCGGTGCAAGATAATAACAGATAAAGCATAATATTTTTCGGACTAAAGCGTCACACATCTTGCTCGAATTGAACCGTTCAAGCACGGAGCGACAGATATTTATGGGTATTCACTTATATGCCGTTTGTAAATTTGTCTTGAAAATGATGGAAATTTTGATAAGATTTTAATAAAATTTTGCAATGTTTTTTGGGATTTTCGTAAAAATGGATTACATGTGTCAAACTTCAAGATTTTAGGTGCTTTGCAAGTTGTTGAATCTATTTTCACCATCAAAAATATGATTCAAACACTACACCTTCTTGAATTTTCTTTTGACCATTCACACAATTACTCATTAGACCTGGCCTTAAATAATTAAGTTAGGTAATTAAATATTTAATAATAATATTGATAAGTATATTAATGTTAATATTAATAATAATATTTATTAAATAATTAAATTTATTTTAGTAAATATTTAATAATATAATGATAATTATATATGTTTATAATGTCTTTTTATAATCATTTCAAGTTTGTTATTTCTAACCAACTAATATGATCTTATCATCCTGAACAAAAAATTAATTATAATAATTAATAATTATATTACATACATCAATAAATATTAAATTAACTTGAATAATTAAAATTATTTTTAAAATTTATATATAAATAATTAAATTATTATAATTGTATTTTATATATATATATATATATATATATATAGTATATATTATATATATTAATGATTGTTTAAGGCTGATTTTTCTATTTATCTAAAAATTTAACGGAAGAATTGCATACATCACAAATTAAATTTAATTAGTGAACTCAAAAAATAACAACATAAAACTATAAGATAATTATTCAATATAAAATAATTTTAAAAATAAATATAGTTTGGACCACCTGGAAAACTATCAATTCCCTTTCACTATCTATCTTTCAAATGAGTATTTTCTTGCCATTGACTTTTTTGGTTGGCTTTCGAGCTTTGAACTTAGCTGGATGTACACTAATATGCATATGCAGGTGACGGCTTTGACCAAAGGAAATTGGAATATTTTATCAAATTGATCAACAAAAAGCACATAAAGGATATTAGTAAGGATAGCAGAAAAGAAATAAGCCATTCAATGTGTTCCTTGTAATATAGATATAAACAAAACATCTAAAGAAAAGTAATTGCACAATGATCCAGTCCAAGAAAACAAGGTTTTCCACAAAGCAATTAATTCTTCTAGAAAATTTCAACAATTCCAATTTAATAATCCTATTGGCCTCTCTTTGTACCTTTTGGGACTATTGCTAGTTATACACCATATATAATTATTTACTTTATAGTCATGTTTATTTTAGAATTGAGCTTTAGGTTTAGATTTACACGTTAATAGATATGATCCCTCTTAATACTTGATAAATTGGAGTTAAAATAAATCTAAACTAATTCAATAATTAATAATAATAATAATTATTATTATTATTATTTTGTAATTCAACCAAGTCAAAATGTTTACATAACACAGCATAAGCTTACAGTGTATCTTTCACACTAGGTTGAAGACAAATTCTTGGCAATTTTATACATTAATCTATACAGTAACACATGTCACTTATGGTTGACTATTGTTAGCTCTAGTTAAGATGGTCAACCATAGGCAACGTGAGCATCAAAATCAACTATAGTCAAAATGGGTGCCAAGGAAAGACATATTTATACTAAACATTAACTTTAATATTGTTCTCAATGTCAAAAACAACAAACAACATCACAATATGAGAGACAATAAACAAAGTTGCAATATGATGTGTTGAAATTTCTAAGTCTATTCATTAGAGATTTAATCTGTATTCTTCTGGTTTATTTCTTCTACTTGTTAATTCTGAACAAGTTATTTAAAAAATATAAATTACAAAATAAACACAATACAGTCTCAACATCTACAGATCAACGACTGAAAGAAAACAAACACACAAATGACACCATTATTTTTAGGGAAATTTCTCCGCACAAACCCAATGCAGGAAAACCGGTGCAACTATTCTAAGGGTTTATTATTATGTAATATTTCCTTGAATACAACTGTATGCCACACTGGCTCACTCAATAGAGAAAAACAACCGACAGTAATACCTCTCTATTTGGAAACAGGTATTCAGAAAACCTGTCCAACGAAACCCTCTTTGGCAACTCTAAAGCACTGTGTAAGCTTCCTACTACTCTGTGTCAGTCTCAGAACCCTCAGCATTAGCCCTCTGAGGCAATGCACAGCCTCTGGGACTCTCTGCATCACTCCTGTTGCATTCTACATGGATAACGTAGACTCTCTAGCCTATGTGCTGTCTCTAATGGGTTCTGTTGGGCATGCTCTAGTTGTTGCTTCTCGCTCTCTGCCTCTGTGATGGTCTCTCGGTACTATCTCTACCTCTCTGTCCAGTACTCACTTCCCCTTACTGCTAATCACTGACTCGACTTTGCTTAGCAACCCCACTCTAGCAAATCAAACGACTGATGTCTCTGGTGTATTCTCCAACTGACCCTCAAGCCTCCTCTTATACTTTTCATGTTGGTCCTTCAACGACCGAGCTTGACTATACCATCCTCTAGTAGTTTCATTAGGTCAGGTAGTTTAGTAGTCAAAAAATGTTATGGTCGGAAAGTCAGGTAGCTTGATAGTCAGGTAGTGCAGAGGTTTGGAGGGTGGGTAGTTTGATAATAAAGCAATATTGAGGATGGGAGTTTGGGAAATTATTTATAAATAGCTTAGTCACTCAGGGTTCTAAATGGGTTGGTCGAAACGTCAAGTGATTTGATAGGTTGGTGGTATCATTAGGTCGGTAGTTTCATAAGCGAGCATTTCTCAAGTCAGGAAGTAGGGTAGTTTGAGAATTGACAATGTTAAAGTTGCATGTTTGACCGATTATTTATAAAAAAAATTGTAGTGACTTTGTGTTGGTAGATAGGTGGTTGGAAGGTTGTGTAGTCAATAGGTCATCTTTATTTTCTATAAAATGTTTCTGGATAGGAATTAAATTTTAATTTTTAAAAAAATGTTTAAGGCTTTTGTTTTATGCATTTTGTGATGAAAAACAAAATTTGCAAAACAAACAAATAAATGACACTTGACTTTCAGTAACTAGCTCTGAAAGTATGAAAAGCATAAGATTATTGTTGGGATTATTATGATTTTTTTTTTGTTAGCCGAATTTACAGTCAGAAGGTCAGATAGTCAGACATTTTTTAATTTTATTTTATGGTTCGTTTACAATTGTGTGCCACACTGGCTCACTCAATAGAGAAAAAAACCAACAGTAATACCTCTCTATTTGGAAACAGGTATTCAGAAAACCTGTCCAACGAAACCCTCTTTGGCAACTCTAAAGCATTGTGTAAGCTTCCTACTACTCTGTGTCAGCCTCAAAACCCTTAACATCAACCCTCTGAGGCAATGCACAGCCTCTGGGACTCTCTGCATCACACCTGTTGCATTCTACATGGATAACGCAAGCCCTCTAGCCTCTGTGCTGTCTCTAATGGGCTCTGCTGGGCATGCTTTGGTTTTTGCTTCTCGCTCTCTGCCTCTGCGGTGGTCTCTCGATACTATCTCTACCTCTTTGTCCAGTACTCATTTCCCCTCATTGCTAATCATTGACTCGACTTTGCCTAGCAAGCCCACTCTAGCAAATCGAATCACTGATGTCTCTGGTGTATTCTCCAACTGACCCTCAAGCCTCCTCTTATACTTTTCATGTTGGTCCTTCAACGACCGAGCTTGACTATACCATCCTCTAGCAGTTTCATTAGGTCAGGTAGTTTAGTAGTCAAAAAAAGCTATGGTCGGAAAGTCTGGTAGCTTGATAGTCAGGTAGTGCGGAGGCTTGGAGGGTTGGTAGTTTGATAATAAAGCAATATTGAGGGTGGGAGTTTGGGAAATCATTTATAAATAGCTTAGTCACTCAGGGTTCTAAATGGGTTGGCCGAAAGGTCAAGTTTTGTAGGTCGGTGGTATCATTAGGTCAATAGTTTCATAATCGAGCATTTCTCAGGTCGGGAAGTAGGGTAGTTTGAGAATTGACAATGTTAAAGTTGGATGTCCAACTGATTATTTATAAAAAGAATAGTAGTGACTCCGTGTTGGTAGTTATGTGGTTGGAAGGTTGTGTAGTCAATAGGTCATCTTTATTTTCTACAAAATGTTTCTGGATAGGACTTACGTTTTAATTTTTAAAAAAATGTTTAAGGCTTTTGTTTTATGCATTTTGTGATGAAAAAAAAATTGCAAAACAAACAAATAAATGACACTTGACTTTTAGTAACTAGCTCTGAAAGTATGAAAAGCATAAGATTGTTGTTGGGATTATCACGATTTTTTTTTGTTAGCCGAATTTATAGTCGGAAGGTCAGATAGTCAGACATTTTTTAATTTTATTTTATGGTTCGTTTACTTTATGGTTACCATAGTTGAATGAAATCATCTGGTCCGGTATTTCCACAGTTCAAAAATAAGGAGGTCGGTAGCACAAACTAATTCTTTATTAAAAAAATCACGGTCAGTTTCAATTCCTAGTTGTGTGGCTAAGAGCTTGTACTTTTTTTACAATTTTTTTCTGCAACCCACATGCTAGTTAAGTGTTCAAGAAAAAAGCCTATTATTTAAGGATTTTGTTTTTATTGATTTTATGACACACAAAGGAAAAAAAACTTGTTGTAAACATGAGAACAAGAATGAAAATTATCTGCTGAACATTTAGATTATAAGTTTCATACCAAATAATTGTAGAACAAAAAAAAATAGAAGATTAGATTTTTCTCTTTCCAAAAGGCCATGGAAAGAGTTTAATGTGTGTATAGTGGCAATTATTTTCTTGACTCTTAGTTTCATTTTTGATATCATAGTCTATATGGTATAAGATACCACAAAGTTTTCCTATAATTTTTGTAACTGATTCTCAAAGCTTATATTCCCTATCTATTTGTGTTTACATTTATATCTAGTAATAAATCTTTATCTAGTTATAATTGTATTCAGAGAAAAACACTTGAGACAATTGAATACAAGAACATAGTGTAGCAAGGAAACACAAATTTCGAATCTATTTTAGATGTCTATCATGCAAAAACATATTGCAATTCTTATCTAACAAAAATTGATCGCTCCATTACAATTCCATTTAAACACATTGGGAAAAAAATTATATGTCTTGTCGAGACAACAAAATTAAAGCTATTCGTAGCCTTGGAAACAATTTTTTAATTATACAAAATAATTTAAGTGGACAAGAGATGAACATTGTTTTGTGTTTGTCTTTGTATTCAAGTCCTAGAAGAACAATTTTAGGAACACTGATTGAGCTGGAGAAATAACATATGTTCTAAAAGTACCTACTTTGTCAGAACAACAATCTAATAACTTTGAGTTCTCTAGTTACGGTTGTATTTAGTGCTAAATAATTGACACAAATGAATATAAGAACATTGTAATTGAAAGAGAAGTTTTTGAGAAAATGTGCAAGGATTTGGCCGATTCTGAAAATACTGCCAAGCTAAAAAAATATATGGATAAGATGGACGTTGAGGAGATCCATCTTAGAATATTAGTGGAATCTAAACTTAGTTGTAGAGCTCCTTCCCCAACGTAGAAGATGTACTTACTAGAGAAGTACTTCATGTTCTAGAGGAAGGTTCTCACGACCTCTATGCCATATGAAATCACCCCCCCAAGTACATTCATAGAGGATTATTATGCATGCACCATTGAAGGAAAAAACCTATTGTGTGAGCTATACCAACACAACATTCTATTGCATCGTGAGTCCATTTGGACCTCTAATAATTTTATAGGGGATGTTCAATTGGGAGCTTTTGCATCTTTGTTGAATAACCATACTAACAAGAAAATTACCATTAGATGGCCAAATACACTTTAGGTGCAATTTTTGGATTAGAAGGAAGTTTTATAGATCTAAGGAGGTCCTCCTTGTACACTACACAAATGGTTAAACTCCCTAAGATGTGCAAAAATTATATGATAGAGTAGGCAAGAGGCCAATGCACACTAGAAGATAGATTGAAATACTATGAATGATAGTAACTATAAAAGGGTAAATTTAATGTTGGGAACAAGCCATAGAAAACATCCAAAAAAGAGATCCATTCAAACCCAACAAATTTGTCGAGTGTTTGAAGAGTGTACATTGATACATTAAGACTAAGGAGAGTTGTGGAAACCATTGGTTTGGGCTGAACATTCACTATCCAAGATTCAATTTGCATTCCACAAAACCCATAAATACTACGATATATAAAAGTAAAGAATAACTTTCCTATTGGAGGAAAGTTGAGGAAACGAAAGGTTATTATCATGCTCATGAGTCTGGGGAGGTTGACTATGATATCGGTAAACTCCATGGATGGCACAATAATTTAGACTTATAATGAATGGTTGCATAGATATATGCAAGACTTTTAGTTGGGGGTGATGATAGGAACCAAATTTGGCATCTTTTTAGCACTTGTTTAATACCTTTTTTCACTTATTTTTCCAATTTTCATCTCATATCAACAACCCTTTTCCCATATAAATGAATTTTTGTTAAAGTATGGTTATCCTCTTAATATCTTATTTTAATTCTCATTCTCATGTGTTTAAGGACATAATTAACTTTCTATGCTTATGAGTGGTATTCATGAGGCGTAGTTATACAAGTGCCCTCAAGAAAAGTAATGAAACAACCATCGCAACTCTTAGTTGCTAGCTGCTGTAAATCCCCATTGTTGGTTGCTACAACTCGCCATTCTAGGACAACATTGTAATTCTAAAGTGCTACAAATATGAAGCATTCTAACTCCAAAATGTTGTTACTTATGTTGTGACTCTAAGATGCTAACACTCATGCTACAAACCCTTATTGTTATGATTCACATAGCATCGTTTCTACAACTCTCCTCAATGCCATTGTTTCAACTCAGTCCAGAAGTTGTTGCTACGACTCTTAATCAGTTGACCATTTTGGAGAGGAGTTGAAACTTTGCATAACTGATATAATGCATCGTATCAACCACATAACTATCAACAATAGATCACATAAAGCAATCAACTAACTAATCTCATTGTGAAGGAAAGTGACCCAACTAACACTTTTCACGTAAAGAAAGTATGACACAATTACCACTTGTCACGCAAATAATCGAGTCAACATTTTCCCAATCTTTTTATCTTTTGATGAATTCATTATAACTGGATGGAAAAATCATATTTTCATGCTTGTTCATCGAACCCTTTATTTATTTTAGATACCTATATAAATAGAAAAATTTTAGGTAAATAGAGGGAATCTTACTAGACCTAGAGAGAAAGAGAGAATCAATTGAGTTTATAATTGTACATTGAATTTATGCAATACAAGTTTATGTTCTATTTTAGTTTGAGTTGATGGTTAAAACTTTTTTGTTCATTCAACCAATGCATCATATGAGGCAGGCCCCTCTACCTATCCAGGCATTGTATGTAACTTTATAGGTAGTTGTAGTTTCATTTACATTCTTTTATTTCCAAAAATGCCTTTGTTTATCATCTTGTTGTAAATACAATACATAATTCTATTATTTACATAGTGCTACAACTTTGACATTTAAGTTGGTTAATTACCTAGTATTTCAACTCTTGATTGTATACGTAATTTCAACTCCTATAGGTCTAGCACATTATATGATTATTGCTACAATATTTGTGAAACATAGTTGTGGCTTACAGTTAGGTTTTAATGCAACAACTTCCATTGTTACTACTTTGTAAATTCTCTAATTTGTAGATTTAACTAATCACTTTAATTTTAAATTTACCTTTCAGTGCTTTAGTTTATTATAATATTCTTGTCGTGTCATTCTTATAACACCACATGGTTTTAACTTCATTAGGGGAATTTTGAGTTAAAAAATGAACTTTGTGAACAAAATATGAGTTATGATTTTTTAAAGAAAAGTAAAAGAAACTACTTTAATTTAAATGTATTTTCGGCTTATCTCCTTATAGATTTACTCAAATTTCAAGTGTAGGGATGAAAAATTTGATTTCGCATCCAATGAGTAACCACTTGCCATGCTTCTAAGTAGACCCACATTGGAAAAAATTCAAAATACATGAAAAAGCATGTGAACATTTTTTTCATGTTTTTTCATTTTTTTCAATGTGAAACTACTCATAAGTATGCATATTCAGTACTTGTTGGATTACACTTGAAATTTGAGTAAACCTATAAGGAAATAATTTGAAAATACAATTCAAAAAGGTATTTTTCTTCCTTTTCCTCCGATATATTTACCTTTCGGATGACATCATAACCTTCATTTCTATTGGTTATTTTAAAGTTAATTTTCTTAGTTAATTTTTTTATTTTGAGGTTAAATTTTTATCTCAAAATTACCCTAATTCTTATGGATCTTGGTTTATCCCATAATGATTATCCATTACATTTCATATGCATTTATGTTACAAAATTCAAGATCAATTAAAAACTTGAACAAGTGAACCTTTAATGTTAATGGTTTTACTTTCTTTCAAGTCTACTTAATTACATGAAAGTGTGCTCTTTACTTTCCTGCAAGTGTCGTTTTGATTACAAGGGTCGTATGTTTTCTCCTGAAGGAATTCTATGAGAATTTTAATATCTTTCCCCATGAATTTAATTTAGAATACTACAACTATATATTGTACTAGTATGTATGGTGCACAACAATTCACAAGTTCCATATGAACATTAGACTGAAAGCTATGTGCATAGTGTTTGGTTGTCCTTTTGAGAAATTGGAAAAGTAATTAAAATTTCCATCAATAACTACAAATGAAAATCAATTAAATTTCAAGAGTAAACCAATAAAATGGAGATATATTTCTATAACATTAGATATTTCTTCAAATTTCACATGAAATAAACCACTACTTGACTGGTAAATATCAAAAGGAAGTGAACTATATTATTCTAACACCAATTAATATTTCATAAATTAAACCAGAGATATAAAAAAATTACTTGGACATAAACAAAAAATGAAGCATAACTATCTATCCTACCTATAGAAGCTAAGTGAAATGCAGACCAATTTGAGGGGCCTTCCCAATTGGCTTACATTATAGATAATTACAATGCTATGAATGAATTATAAAAAGTAAGGGATTGACTTAGAACATCAGTATATGGCATTATATTAATTTGTAGGTTCACTTTTACAAGTATGAAATTAGATTATATTGTTTCTATTATTTTTCTCCTCTTTCTCCCCTTTCAAAACTCATTACAACATATTTTATCAACTTTACAATGAAAAAGTGACTTGTATCCCATTACTACTTCATCCTAAATTTTCCTTAAAATAATTTCACTAAGAATAGAAGATATGTATCTCGATCGAAAA
>APFE030553928.1:13167-43147 GCA_000404065.3 Pinus taeda | reverse complement strand
AAACTTCCGTTGGTAGTTGGTCATGCCCAAGAACACCCTCATCTCATGGACATTCTTCAGTTCAACCCAGTCCTCGATAGCCTTCACTCTGCTTGGCTCCATCCGTATGTACCCCTGACCAACAATATGCCCAAGGAACGGAATCTCGGTCTGAGCAAACACACACTTAGACTTCTTCAAGAACAACCGATTCTCTCTCAGTGCCTTGAAAACCATCACCAAGTGTTTCTTATGATCCTCCATGTTGTCATTGTAAACCACTATGTTGTCCAAGTATACCACTACAAACGAGTCCAAGTACGGTCATAGGACATCATTCATCAAAGTGAAAAATGTTGCAGGAGCGTTGCACAACCCAAACGACATAACAAGGAACTCAAAGCTACCATACCTTGTTACGATCGCAGTCTTCTTCTTGTCTCCTTCAGCAATCCGCACCTGATAGTAACCATGCCTCAATTCTAGCTTGGAAAACACTTTGGCTTTCGCAAGCTTGTCAAAGCAATCTACAGCCAATGGCAAAGGATACCTGTTTCTCACCATCTTCTTGTTCAATGCACGGTAGTCACAACACATCCTCAACTCATTCCTATCCTTCTTTCGCTAGAATATTACCGGAGCTCCATATGGGGACCCTGAAGGTCTAATGAAACCTGCATCAGCTAACTCCTTTAGCTGCCGTTTCAATTCCTCCAACTCAGGCCCTGATAAATGATAAGGTGCTTTTGCCGGGGGTTCCTTCCCTGGTTCAAGCTCAATGCTATGGTCCACCGCACGCCTTGGTGGAAGCTTCTTCGGTAGCTCATCAGGCATCAAATTTGCATACTCGGTAAGCACATCAGTAATCTCAGCTGAAATAGACGTCCCCACTTCATCACCTTCGACTCCCTTGAACATCACCGCATATGTCTCCATGTCTGATTCCTTCATGGGTCTTTCCAAACTCAGTGCAGAAGCATGCTGCACCTTGACTTCCCTCCTTTGCCTATGAGTGGGCAAAGTCCAAGTTCGTGTCTATCCAACCAACACCACCTCATCACAGAAGGGGACAACCATAGCCTTGTTGCCCTTCAAGAAATCTTGTCCAAGTATTACATCGAAGTCGTTCATCTCCATCACTGTGAAGTCCAACTGACCTGTCCAGTCTCCTATCTGCACCGGCACTTCGTGTGCCAAACCCATCACCGTAGCCTTAGAGTTCACTGCCTTGACCTCCATGTTCGATGGAAGGATCGTCAGTCTGACATCTCTAGCCAACCGTGTCGTCATAAAGTTATGGGTGGCCCCTGTGTTCACAAGAGCTTGAGTGGTCTTTCCACGGACCATCAAGTCTACGAAACCCAGATTGCTCATCCATGATTTCTCCATAACTTGTCCTTCAATACATTTCCGTTTTCTTCGCTTATCATCAAGCCTCTTCATCCCTGAATCAACTTTAATCGCAGCTTCAACCTTTCGTGAACCTGCTCTGATACCACCTATCACGCCCCCAACTCTTTTTTTCTTAAGTTGAGCGGGTGCGGCACTGCCTAAATGACTCACCGTTTCCATGGTTAAGTTGTTTTACGAACTACGCCTCCACTTTCATAAAAACTTCACTTGTTAATTATAATGTGCAGAATTGCATTATAATGCATGATAACTGAAAGCAAGAACAAGAACAATGTATAAGAAGATCTTTTTTATTATATGAAGAATTTTTACAACATGACCGGGAGTAATACTCAACCGGCGTTTACATCCAAGGCGAGCGCCCACCCGTGCAAGAGCGCACGGCGGTCTGCCCACGTCTTCACCCGTTATACAACAATATGCTTCTTGCCCGAACAGTGGGTGCGCCCGTGCACACCGTGCACGCCCAACCGAACCACAACCTGCCCGGCGCAACGCGTTCACCTCCAACCGTGGGCGGGCGGGTCGCCCGCGCCCTCGCCCGGTCGTCACCCGACGGGCGGGCGAGCGTTCACCCGCGCCCTACGTTTCGATCTACCCACGCTGCTGTTCGACCCGTCACACTACACGTTTGCTTGGCGTTGTGGGCGCATCCTTCGTGTGACTTGCGGTTCGTTCCACCGCGCCCTCCCTTCGCACTAATGGTTATGCGAAGACTTGCGATGGTGAACCTTGATCAATGTCCAAATGAAGCTTGTGCGCTCCATGTATATACCCTCTGCCGGATGTGTTAAGAATTCGGCTGACCCGCTATCCATCCATCGCTCACCCACACGCCATCGTTCGGTGGATGGTCAGCCCACCCATCGTGCGGGACCGCCCATGGTCTGCCTACAGTCGGCTGCCGGTTCCGTTCGCCCAACTCTCCGTATAAACTCGTGAGCGCCTCCACATAATCGTGCGCTCCTATTCCACCGCGCGTCCATATGTCGGAGAGATCGGACCATACTTGGTCGATTTTCACTTCGTGCGGGGCACGCGCCTGTGCGAGAGCTGTAGGGCGTTACACAAGTAATATTCACTGAAATTTTTTTTTGCTTGGTGAGACAGACAATTTTTTTATAAAATTGTGATTGTTAATAATTTAAAATGTGCATTAAAATGTATAAATAAATTCAACAACTTAAAAACGTCTAAGACATTCCTATTATGAAAAGTACAACTGAAACTTAATTTCAAAATTTCAGATAAAAATATTCACCCAAACCCAAAAAGGCCCAAAACTCAGAAAATATAGAGTACGCGTTTGTTCGGTAATCAACATGTTTTTGTTGGTTTTTGTGATTATATTTCGTTAGATATTCTCTTGACTATGATGTTCAAAATCATAGAAGATGGAGGCTACCTGAGTATCCGATGAATGAGCTGCCGGTTATGGTGAACAATTTGTTCAAGAATTGACGGAAGAAAGTGCCAGGAAACAAAACTATGAAGCCAATCCACAAAATCAACAGCACCCACATTATGATATATAGAACCCATTGCAGTACGACTGTCAGTGTGCTCCTAGATGTGCCATGAGTTGTGGTAGCTGCTGGATTAATCAAGGGCTGCTCCAACGTTCCACTATCACTGTTCTCCATGGGCACTGCAATTGGATTCCGGGGTCACTCTACATTCTACTTGTTTGGATTAGAGAGGCGTTTAAAGAAAGTAGGGGTGGCAGAGATGAAATGCATGACATGGACTTCTAAAAGGACATAAATGCCCAGCTTAATGGTA
The DNA here is from genome assembly GCA_000404065.3 of Pinus taeda. Taxonomy (NCBI): domain Eukaryota; kingdom Viridiplantae; phylum Streptophyta; class Pinopsida; order Pinales; family Pinaceae; genus Pinus; species Pinus taeda. The sequence goes on along the minus strand of APFE030553928.1, from coordinate 39,973 downwards.
TTGGTCCTGTGATTTTGCTGGGATCTAATGAATTTATTCGGGTTTAACGGCCATAATTATGGGATTGTGGTTTCTAAGCATCCTGTAATAAAGGAGTATTACGACGATCAAAGGTTGAAAGCAGCACATAAAATTGATGCAGGGTCTGACCTGCATATCCAGGATCTTTCTACACTTGTGCATATACAACATGCACTTCAAATAATTGCCAATAGCAGAAGTTAAAATCTTCAATAAATCATTCACTGTCCAATTTTATTTCTCTCAAGCCCGAATTATAAAGACAATGCATATAGCTCTGCCCAGAAATTTAACCACAGTCTTATCAATGGAAACCATTCAACGCGTTGAATGACCTCAAAACTGCTCACGGTATACACACGCTTCCACTTCAAAGCTTGCAAAACTCCAGACCTCTTAATGCTCACAATACATTACGATTACGAAGGGAGTGGCGCATATAGTTCACGGTATAAGGATGACGAGTGTGCAGGAACAACCACCCTAACCATGCAATCAAACAATAATTTCCCTGATATGCTGCTACAAACAACGAAATACTCTGCCACAACCACAGTTTTATTTCGGAAATTTTTATTTCGGAAATCTACACTACACACGCAGCCTGTATTATTCAACCAACAATAAATACAAAGACTGTCACGGAAACTTAAACCGATTTTGAACCAACTTACCACCATCGCCCACGGTATTCATGCACAGTAAATGCATCTAATACTTACAACCTTTTCACTATGATTCACCCCTCTTAGTAGCCAGAATCGGTACGGGCTTGGGTTTCAAATGCTTGAAATATATAATGAATGCATGATTCATGAATCTACGGTATTATCATAATACACATAAACTGTATAAACTGTTCAACCGATGCTATCATTCCCACATGCATATAAATCACTTCTTCATGACAGCGCTGAGAGGAATTATAATAATACTTCTCTGGAACACTCCTCTCCCTGATGAGAGATGAGAGCTCAGCTACTTTATTTATAATTAAAGTATACATACATAAGGAAAAAATCTTCTTCTCTCTTCTGAAAAAGCACGCTTTTCCTTTTTTTACATAATGATTTAAAGCTTGAAGCTTTTCCCCATCTTTATCTTAATTTTAACTGGAAACATAGAAATTCTTATCCCAATTCTATCCTTTTATTTAGGAAAAGAATATTTACATGATTTTTTTACTTTCCTATTTTATTAAAAATCACAAAATATCACACCCCCTCTTTATTCTATATTTACAAATGAAAACGGGCTTGATGCTCCTGCATCATACACCCAACCTTAAAACTAATCATGATCTCCTGATCATGTGCCTGGATCCCATACTTTGTGCTGCAAGTTTCCATTTGCCACTGCTTTTGTCTCTTGTTCTTCTCCAGGTCTCCACACTTTATGCTGCATCTCTCCACTAGCTGCACTTTCACAATCTTCTGTCGTCTTTCTTTTACTGCTGCCTCTGCTGCTTCTCTTCCTTGCTGATGTCTTCCTTTGAGACCCTTCCAACATGATTCTTCTGATTAAATCAATTTCTTTGTCTAATAAGTCTTCAGACTGCAGACTTCTTTCTTCTATGCTTGTTTCTGTTTTGACTGCCACCCGATCATCCATCCCCTCTTGTCCTCTGGAACATAAAACATCTTCTCCCTTCATTTGACTGCTTGACTGAGTCAAATATTCACCAGTACCTGCAACAATACCTGCATTCACAAAACACTTGTTAAAATAAAAATCATAAGGCATCAGTGCCTTACTTCCCTCTGCCAGCATTTCAGTATACTGATCCCAATCATTCTTGAGATTATCGCTCAGTCTATCCTCAACATCATCTTCTCCGAGAATGCATCTGTATTCTGGTTCATAAAAATAAACCTCTTTATCTTCATTCATTTCTGCCTTTATATTCTGGATTCTTATCCTCTGTACTTCTAGTCTCTTCCCTAGAACATTTAACTCCTGCCATAAACCTGTCATCTCCTTTGAGAAGATTTCTGTGCAATCTTCAATATTTTCCCAAGCCAAGCTTCTTTTTGTTACCATCTCATCCCCTGCATATAAACTCTCAGTTTGCACAAAATGTTCAACAATATCAACTGTTACCTCCCTTATCTGTGCTTCAGACTGATTCACTTCCACAAGAACTTCCTCTTGTGCTGTAACAATTTCATAAGATGGCACATCCTCCTCAAGACCTGCAAACATACACAATTCATCAGCTTTAAAACCACAAGACTTTTTAGTCTTAACTGCTTTCTTGAGCACTTTCCTTTTAACATATATGCATGTGGGATTTGCAACCTCCAACTCTGGCGCAAGAACTCTAAGTCCTTTTTTCAACAAGGCAATGAGAATTTGCCTCAACCTCTTCTGCAATTGTCGCCAAATCACTCTCTTTCCCTTCAGTGGGAAGAGCCATTTTCCTTTCTGCTTTTCCTGCTCTTGCAGCCGTTTTTCTAGTACCTGTAATTGTTCCTTTATTTCTGCAATCTCTCTTTCTCGAACTGCACCAGTCACCTCATCTCTGTGGCATTTCTCTGAACCTCTTCCTCTGTCTCCTTTATGAATTTTAGTAGCCTTCTCCATCGCCATAAGTTCTTCAGCTATGCGTTGCATGAAGCCTCTGCCACAGCAAGCTCTCTTGCTGCCACTTACCTCACCAGTCCTTTCCTCCGGATCTGGCCTTTTGGTAACCATTGGTCCTCTGCTGGAACCTTTTGAGCATCCCCCACTGCTCATATAGGCTTCCCTCATCTGCAACTTTATTCAACCTCTGTTGAATCTTTGGGTTCTGCCACATTCACTTCTCCTTCTTCCCGCTGAGAATTCTTCACTCTTCCTCTAAATCAAAATTCATCAGTCTGAAAATCATCACATGCAATTAACAAAAACACTTGAACCTTCAAAAAGAGCTGCTTAGGCTCTGATACCACTTGATGCAGGGTCTGACCTGCATATCCAGGATCTTTCTACACTTGTACATATACAACATGCACTTCAAATAATTACCAATAGCAGAAGTTAAAATCTTCAATAAATCATTCACTGTACAATTTTATTTCTCTCAAGCCCAAATTATAAAGACAATGCATATAGCTCTGCCCATAAATTTAACCACAGTCTTATTAATGGAAACCATTCAACGCGTTGAATGACCTCAAAACTGCTCACGGTATACACACGCTTCCACTTCAAAGCTTGCAAAACTCCAGACCTCTTAATGCTCACAATACATTACGATTATAAAGGGAGTGGCGCATATAGTTCACGGTATAAGGATGATGAGTGTGCAGGAACAACCACCCTAACCATGCAATCAAACAATAATTTCCCTGATGATATGCTGCTACAGACAACGAAATACTCTGCCACAACCACAGTTTTATTTCGGAAATCTACACTACACACGCAGCCTGTATTATTCAACCAACAATAAATACAAACACTGTCACGGAAACTTAAACCGGTTTTGAACCAACTTACCACCATCGCCCACGGTATTCATGCACAGTAAATGCATCTAATACTTACAACCTTTTCACTATGATTCACCCCTCTTAGTAGCCAGAATCGGTACGGGCTTGGGTTTCAAATGCTTGAAATATATAATGAATGCACGATTCATGAATCTACGGTATTATCATAATACACATAAACTGTATAAACTGTTCAACCGATGATATCATTCCCACATGCATATAAATCACTTCTTCATGACAACGCTGAGAGGAATTATAATAATACTTCTCTGGAACACTCCTCTCCCTGATGAGAGATGAGAGCTCAGCTACTTTATTTATAATTATAGTATACATACATAAGGAAAAAATCTTCTCCTCTCTTCTGAAAAAGCACGCTTTTCCCTTTTTTACATAATGATTTAAAGCTTGAAGCTTTTCCCCATCTTTATCTTAATTTTAACTGGAAACATAGAAATTCTTATCTCAATTCTATCCTTTTATTTAGGAAAAGAATATTTACATGATTTTTTTACTTTCCTATTTTATTAAAAATCACAAAATATCACACCCCCTCTTTATTCTATATTTACAAATGAAAACGGGCTTGATGCTCCTGCATCAAAAATACTATCATTCAAAAATAGAGATATAATTATGCACATGTAAACACTAGATATCAAATTAAATAAAACATTTTTTATATTCAAGTTTTTGCAATCCATAATGAATTAAACAGTCTTTTACTAGAAATCACTAGATATCAAACTAAATAAAACATTTCAATTTATTATATATAAATATATGGGGTCTATATTTAATAAACTACTATACATAAATAGACATCCAACTAAATAAACCATTTCTATTCAAATTATATATATATATATATAATAAATTAATTATATTTACTTATTAAATAAATTATTTTAGATTTTAATTTATATCTATCCTTGAAAAAACCCACAAAATAACCCTAATGAACTATTATAAAAATATATTCCTATCATTATTTTCTTTTTTAATCTTCTATCACGCAGGATAGCTTAATCGATTTTTCTGATTATTAAGATGTCTAATTTAAGATTAACAAGCCCCTCATTGAAAACTGAGTTGTCTGATTATTAAGATATCTAATTTAAGATTAACAACCCCCTCATTGAAAACTGAGTTGACACTGGGAGCCTAGATGAACTCATCTCGACAAGCAAATCAGAGGGGTCATTTTTCCCGGGGTCATTTTTCCCGGTGCAAGATAATAACAGATAAAGCATAATATTTGTCGGACTAAAGCGTCACACATCTTGCTCGAATTGAACCGTTCAAGCACGGAGCCACAGATATCTGTGGGTATTCACTTACGGCATATAGTTTGTAAATTTGTCTTAAAAATGATTGGAAATTTTGATAAGATTTTGATAAAACTTTGCAACGGTTTTTTTGGGATTTTCATAAATATAAATTACATGTGTCAAATTTCAAGATTTTAGGTGTTTTGGAAGTCTTTGATGGCGTTGAATCTATTTTCACCATCAAAAACATGATTCAAACACTACACCTTTTTGAATTTTCCTTTGGCCAATCACTTTTGACCATTCACACAATTACTCATTAGACCAAGCCTTAAATAATTAAGTTAGGTAGTTAAATATTTAATAATAATATTGACAGCTATATTTATATTAAAAATTAATATTAATATAATTTTATTATAATTAATTATTTGTAAATATTTACTAATAATAATAATTATAAATTGGTTATATGTCTTTTTATAAATACATTTCAATTGTTAATTTCTAATAAACTATATGATTATAATCATATAACAAAATTATTAAATATATTCAATAATATATAATACATCATATATATTAAATTACTTGAATAATTAAATTTGTAAAATTAAAATAAGAATTTAAATTAATTTATTATGTATTTAAATATATAGATATAATTATATATATATATATTATAAATATAGAGTTGTTTTTAAGGTTGAATTCTAATTTATATAAAATTAACAAATGCATTGAAATCACAAATGAAATTTAATGAGTGAACTCAAAAAATAACCACATAAAACCATAAGATAATTCTTCAATATAAAATAATATTAAAAATATATATAGTTTGGATCACCTGGAAAACTATCAAGTCCCTTTCACTATCTATCTTTCAAATGAGTATTTTCTTTCCATTGACCTTTTTGGTCGGCTTTCGAGCTTTGAACTTACTAGGATGTACACTAATATGCAGGTGAGGACTTTGACCAAAGGATAATGGAATATTTCATCAAATTGATCAAGAAAAAGCACATAAAGGATATTAGTAAGGATAGCAAAAAAGAAATAAGACATTTAATGTGTTCCTTGTAATATAGATAACAACAAAACATCTAAAGAAAAGTAATTGCACAATGATCCAGTCCAAGAAAACAAGGTTTTCCACAAAGCAATTAATTCTTCTAGAAAAATTCAACAATTCCAATTTAGTAATCCTATTGGCCTCTCTTTGTACCTGTTGGGACAATTGTTAGTTATACACCATATATAATTATATTTATTTTATAGTCATCTTTATTTTGGAATTGAGCTTTAGGTTTAGATTTACACTTTAATAGATATGATCCCTCTTAATACTTGATAATTGGAGTTAAAATAAATCTAAACTAATTCAATAATTAATAATAATAATAATAATTATTATTATTATTATTATTTTGTAATTCAGCCAAGTCAAAATGTTTACATAACACAGCATAAGCTTACAATGTATCTTTCACACTAGGTTGAAGACCACTTCTTGGCAATTTTATACATTAATCTATACATTAACACATGTCACCTATGGTTGACTATTGTTAGCTCTAGTTAAGATGGTCAACCATAGGCAACGTGAGCATCAAAATCAACCATAGTCAAAATGGGTGCCATGGCAAGACATATTTATACTGAACATTAACTTTAATATTGTTCTCAATGTCAAAAACAACAAACAACATCAAAATATGAGAGACAATAAACAAAGTTGCAATATGATGTGTTGAAATTATTAAGTCTATTCATTAGAAATTTAATCTGTATTCTTCTGGTTTATTTCTTCTACTTGTCAATTCTGAACAAGTTATTTAAAAAATATAAATTACAAAATAAACACAATACAGTCTCAACATCTACAGATCAACAACTGAATGAAAGCAAACACACAAATGACACCATTATTTTTGGGGAAATTTCTCCGCACAAATCCAATGCGGCAAAACTGGTGCAACTATTCTAAGGGTTTATTATTATGTAATATTTCCTTGAGTACAATTGTGTGCCACACTGGCTCACTCAATAGAGAAAAACAACCGACAGTAATACCTCTGTATTTGGAAACAGGTAATCAGAAAACCTGTCCAACGAAACCCTCTCTGGCAACTCTAAAGCACTGTGTAAGCTTCCTACTACTCTGTGTCAGCCTCAGAACCCTCAGCATCAGCCCTCTGAGGCAATGCACAACCTTTGGGACTCTCTGCATCACTCCTGTTGCATTCTACATGGATAACGTAGGCCCTCTAGCCTCTTTGCTGTCTCTAATGGGCTCTGCTCGGCATGCTTTGGTTGTTGCTTCTCGCTTTCTCCCTCTGTGCTGATCTCTCGATACTATCTCTACCTCTCTGTCCAGTACTCACTTCCCCTCACTGCTAATCACTGACTCGACTTTTCTTAGCAACCCCACTCTAGCAAATCGAATGACTGATGTCTCTGGTGTATTCTCCAACTAGCCCTCAAGCCTCCTCTTATACTTTTCATGTTGGTCCTTCAACGACCAAGCTTGACTATACCAACCTCTAGCACTTTCATTAGGTCAGGTAGTTTAGTAGTCAAAAAATGTTATGGTCAGAAAGTCGGGTAGCTTGATAGTCAGGTATTGTGGAGGTTTGGCGAGTGGGTAGTTTGATAATAAAGAAATATTGAGGGTGGGAGTTTGGGAAATTATTTATAAATAGCTTAGTCACTCAGGGTTCTAAATGGGTTGGTCGAAAGGTAAAGTGATTTAATAGGTTGGTGGTATCATTAGGTCGGTAGTTTCATAATCGAGCATTTCTCAAGTCGGGAAGTAGGGTAGTTTGAGAATTGACAATGTTAAAGTTGGATGTCTGACCAATTATTTATAAAAAAACCGTAGTGACTCCGTGTTGGTAGTTATGTGGTTGGAAGGTTGTGTAGTCAATAGGTCATCTTTATTTTCTACCAAATGTGTCTGGATAGGACTTACGTTTTAATTTTAAAAAAAATGTTTAAGGCTTTTGTTTTATGCATTTTTTGATGGAAAAAAAAATTGCAAAACAAACAAATAAATGACACTTGACTTTCAGTAACTAGCTTTGAAAGTATGAAAAGCATAAGATTATTGTTGGGATTATCACGATTTTTTTTTTGTTACCCAAATTTACAGTCGGAAGGTCAGATAGTCATACATTTTTTAATTTTATTTTATGGTTCGTTTACATTATGGTTACCATAGTTGAGTGAAATCATCTGGTCGGGTATTTCCACAGTTCAGAAATAAGGAGGTAAGTAGGTCAACCTAATTCTTTATTAAAAAAATCATGGTCAGTTTCAATTCCTAGTCGTGTGGCCAAGAGCTTGTACTTTTTTTACAATTTTTTTCTACAACCCACATGCTAGTTAAGTGTTCAAGAAAAAAACCTATTATTTAAGGCTTTTGTTTTTATTGATTTTATGACACACAAAGGGAAAAAAACTTGTTGTAAACATGAGAACAAGAATGCAAATTATGTGTTGAACATTTAGATTATAAGATTCATACCAAATAATTGCAGAACAGAAAAATATAGAAGATTAGATTTTCCTCTTTCCAAAAGGATGTGGAAAGAGTTTAATGTGTGTATAGTGGCAATTATTTTCTCGACTCTTAGTTCTATTATTGATATCATAGTCTATGTGCTAGATGATACCACAAAGTCTTCCTATAATTTTTGTAACTGATTCTCAAAGCTTATATTTCTTGTCTATTTGTGTTTACATTTATATCTAGTAATAATTCTTTATCTAGTTATAATTGCATTCAAAGAAAAACACTTGAGACAATTGAATACAAGAACATAGTGTAGCAAGGAAACACAAATTTTGAATCTATTTTAGATGTCTATCATGCAAAAACATATTGGAATTCTTATCTCACAAAAATTGATCGCTCCATTACAATTCCGTTTAAACACATTGGGAAAAAAATTATATGTCTTGTTGAGACAACAAAATTAAAGCTATTCGTAGCCTTGGAAACAAATTTTTAAGTATACAAAATAATTTAAGTGGACAAGAGATGAACATTGTTTTGTGTTTGTGTTTGTATTCAACTGCTAGAAGAACAATTTTTAGAAACACTGATTGAGCTGGAGAAATAGCATATGTTCTGAAAATACCTACTTTGTCATAAAAACAAACTGATAACTTTGAGTTCTCTAGTTGCGGTTGTATTTAGTGCTAAATAATTGACACAAATGAGTATAAGAACATTGTAATTGAAAGAGAAGTTTTTGAGAAAATGTGCAAGGATTTGGCCAATTCTGAAAATACCACCAAGCTAAAAAAATACATGGATAATATGGACGTTGAGGAGATCCATCTTAGAATATTAGTGGAATCTAAACTTAGTTTTACAGCTCCTTCCCCTATGTAGAAGATGTACTTACTAGAGAAGTACTTCATGTTCTAAAGGAATGTTCTCACGACCTCTATGCCATATGAAATCACCCCCCCAAGTACATTCATAGAGGATTATTATGCATGCACCATTGAAGGAAAAAACCTATTGTGTGAGCTATACCAACACAACATTCTATTGCATCATGAGTCCATTTGGAGCTCTAATAATTTTATAGGGGATGTTCAATTGGGAGCTTTTGCATCTTTGTTGAATAACCATACTGAGAAGAAAATTACCATTAGGTGGCTAAATACACTTCAGGTGCAATTTTTGGATTAGAAGGAAGTTTTATAGATCTAAGGAGGTCCTCGTTGTACACTACACAAATGGTTAAACTCACTAAGATGTGCAAAAATTATATGATAGAGTAGGCAAGAGGCCAATGCATACTACAAGATAGATTGAAATACTATGAATGATAGTAACTATAAAAGGGTAAATTTAATGTTGGGAACAAGCCATAGAAAACATCCAAAAAAGAGATCCATTCAAACCCAACAAATTTGTTGAGTCTTTGAAGAGTGTACATTGATACATTAAGACTACGGAGAGTTGTGGAAACCATTGGTCTGGCCTGAACACACTATCAAAGATTCTCATTGCGTTCCAGAAAACACCATAAATACTACGATATATAAAAGAAAAGAATAACTTTCCTATTGGAGAAAAGTTGAGGAAAGGAAAGGTTATTGTCATGTTCATGAGTCTGGGGAGGTTGACTATGATATCGGTAAACTCCATGGATGGCACAATAATTTAGACTTATAATGAATGGTTGCATAGATATATGCAATAGTTTTAGTTGGGGGGGATGATAGGAACCAAATTTGGCATCTTTTTAGCACTTGTTTAATACCTTTTTTCACTTATTTTTCCAATTTTCATTGCATATCAACAAACCTTTTCCCATATAAACGAATTTTTGTTAAAGTATGGTTATCCTCTTGATATCTCATTTTAATTCTCATTCTCATGTGTTTAAGAACATAATTAACTTTCTATGCTTATGAATGGTATTCATGAGGCGTAGTTATACAAGTACCTTCAAGAAAAGTAATGAAACAACCATCGCAACTCTTAGTTGCTAGCTGATGTAAATCCCCATTGTTGGTTGCTACAACTCGCCATTCTAGGACAACATTGTAATTCTAAAGTGCTACAAATATGAAGCATTCTAACTCCAAAATGTTGTTACTTATGTTGTGACTCTAAGATGCTAACACTCATGCTACAAATCCTTATTGTTGTGATTCACATAGCATCGTTTCTACAACTCTCCTCGATGCCATTGTTTCAACTCACTCCAGAAGTTGTTGCTACGACTCTTAATTAGTTGACCATTTTGGAGAGGAGTTGAAACTTTGCATAACTGATACAATGCATCGTATCAACTACATAACTATCAACAATAGATCACATAAAGCAGTCAACTAACTAATCTCATTGTGAAGGAAAGTGACCCAACTAATACTTGTCACGTAAAGAGTGTATGACACAATTACCACTTGTCATTCAAATAATCAAGTGAACATTTTCCCAATCTTTTTATCTTTTGATGAATTCATTATAACTGGATGGAACAATCATATTTTCATGCTTGTTCATCGAACCCTTGATTTATTTTAGATACCTATATAAATAGAAAAATTGTAGGTAAATAGAGGGAATCTTACTAGACCTAAAGAGAAAGAGAGAATCAATTGAGTTTATAATTGTACATTGAATTTATGCAGTACAAGTTTATGTTCTGTTTTAGTTTGAGTTGATGGTTAACACTTTTTTGTTCATTCAACCAATGCATCATATGAGGCAGGCCCCTCTACCTATCCAGGCATTGCATGTAACTTTATAGGTAGTTGTAGTTTCATTTACATTCTTTTATTTCCAAAAATACCTTTGTTTATCATCTTGTTGTAAATACAATACCCAATTCTATTATTTACATAGTGCTACAACTTTGACATTTAAGTTGGTTAATTACCTAGTATTGCAACTCTTCATTGTATATGTAATTTCAACTCCTATAGGTCTAGCACATTATATGATTATTGCTACAATATTTGTGCAACATAGTTGTGGCTTACAGTTAGGTTTTAATGCAACAACTTCCATTGTTACTACTTTGTAAATTCTCTAATTTGTAGATTTAACTAATCACTTTGATTTTAAATTTACCTTTCAGTGCTTTAGTTTATTACAATATTCTTGTCGTGTCATTCTTATAACATCACGTGGTTTTAACTTCATTAGGGGAATTTTGAGTTAAAAAATGAACTTCGTGAACAAAATATGAATTATGAATTTTTAAAGAAAAGTAAAAGAAACTACTTTTTTAAATGTATTTTAGGCTTATCTCCTTATAGATTTACTCAAATTTAAAGTGCAGACACATGTTGGATGCAAAATTTGATTTCGCATCCAATGAGTAACCACTTGCCATGCTTCTGAGTAGACCCACGTTGGAAAAAATTCAAAATACATGAAAAAGCATGTGAACATTTTTTTCATGTTTTTTCATTTTTTTCAATGTGAAACTACTCATAAGTATGCATATTCAGTACTTGTTGGATTACACTTGAATTTAGAGTAAACCTATAAGGAAATAATTTGAAAATACAATTCAAAAAAGTAATTTTCTTCCTTTTCCTCCGATATATTTACCTTTGGGATGACATCATAACCTTCATTTCTATTGGTTATTTTAAAGTTAATTTTCTTAGTTAATTTTTTTATTTTGAGGTTAAATTTTTATCTCAAAATTACCCTAATGCTTATAGATCTTGTTTTATTCCATAATGATTATCCATTACATTTCATATGCATTTATGTTACAAAATTCAAGATCATTTAAAAACTTGAACAAGTGAACCTTTAATGTTAATGTTTTTACTTTCTTTCAAGTCTACTTAATTACATGAAAGTGTGATCTTTACTTTCCTGCAAGTGTGGTTTTGATTAAAAGGGTCGTATGTTTTCTCCTGAATGAATTCTAAGAGAATTTTAATATCTTTCCCCATGAATTTCATTTAGAATACTACAACTATATATTGTACTAGGTTGTGCTTCTGAAGGATTTCTGTCATTTGGTCAATTTGTTTCTTCATGCAGGAGCATTCTGGATGGAATCCTCTTTGACAGTAGGTGCATCTGTTTCCTTTCTTCCCTTTCTCATTTCTCGAGCTAGAGGAGTCATTGAAGGGCTTGGCATACCCTTCCTTCTTTGGATGGGAATGCAATTTTCCCTTGTCTTTTTGTTTCTGATTTTTCTAATTTGAATGAGGTCTATGCTTTTTATTGTGGTTGCCATCATGCACAACAAGTTCATGCGCTTTTGGAGGTTTGATTTTCCCCATACCAATGAGTTTATCTTGCTCAAAAGTAAGGGACTCCATGAATTCTTTGAGAGAAGGCATAGTGTAGGATTTATGTATTGCAAGCCTTATTGAATGAAATGTAGACACAAAGATAGAGTATTATGGTCCGAGCTTTGACATAATAGAGAGAACTTGGTGACTCTCCTCCTTGGATTTGTCAATTCCACAACCCTTGAGTTGCAGAAATAGATCATTATATTTGGTGAAGAAGTCTTGAATTATGTCATAGTTCCATGGATCCAATGCCAACAGATCTACTTCGAGCAGATGTTCTTTCATCTCATCCTCTTTCTCGTAGAGTTTTTCAAGCTTTTCCCAAATCTCATTGGGAGTATTGCAGGCAGATGGATGAAACTGCAACTTTGGGGAGATGCACATGCATATGGATCCGTGGGCCTCATCCATGTGGTTGAGGTACCTGGATCTCTCTATGGCTGAAGTGGGTTCCACTTTTGGAGCCATGGTAATCCTGTACAACCCTTTTTATGAAGGTATCGAGCCATTTGGTCCTTCCAATAATGATAGTTGTACGATGTTAGGATCAATGCTTTGGGAAACTCCATTTTTCTGCCAATATTCGATCTCCAAGTTGTAATACCTACAAAATAAAGTGCTAGTGCACCTTTTATCTAGCAACCTGTGGGCTCTGAGACCATGTAAATTTGTTAGAAAACCTACACAGATGAATCTAGCTAGTAAAGGTTGAACACACAACTTTGTAGAGCAGAAACACTAAAAGAAAATCGAAAGAACAAAAGAATGGTTCATTAGAAAATAGATTACAATGATCATGATATGGCATTACTGGGTGAATATCCCAAGGTAATGCACCATAGTGGTGATCAATGAGAAGACTTAACACCTACAACAAGAATTGAAGAGAACTAGCCAGTTGCAGAGTGAAAGGAGCAAATCAAGGAGTAAATAATGCAGAAGAACTAATCAGGGGTAGAGTTAAAGAAGGAGAAAATCAAGGAGTAAATTATGCAGAAGGAATCATGCATGTAGTCCCATACTCTAACTAAGAGTCCACATGTAGGTGTGTAGTAGTTCCAACAAATCTGATATCTTCATGAAAAAGTTAAGTTACTGATCTTGGATTAGTTGTTTGAAAAATATGTTGGTTTGTACGACCTTTCATCTTCTCTGTTATTCTTAGTTTGTTGTAATGATCTGTAGGGGATGGGTCACTACACCATGTTGTCCTAAAAGGAAGAGGTTATCCACCATTAATGCACATGTTACAACACTGTTAAAAATGGTATGAAGGTAGTGAATTAAAAAATAAGAAATTTATATTGCGAGAGACATAATTAAATTTTATTATTTAATTGAAGATTTCCAATTAATAATAAATCTACATTTATATATTTATATATTGATTGTAAGGCTTCTGACAACGGTCACTTATTTCCATTAGATGCCCTTCAGGCCTTTGGGATACCTATTACTTCATTATATTATATAGTTGGGGCTTGCTACTTGTGGTTGTGTTGGCGTAAACAAACATGAGATGTTTTTTTTTATCTCACCATTGGATTTTATGGAATAAGAAAGAAATTTGATAGCTTGGCAAAAGTGCTAGCTTGACAAAAGTGGTAGAGAAAACATTAATCTCTCCTACCATGACAAACATGGCCTCTAAAACTTGCAACATTGTTTGTAGCAAGTGAAAATTATGTTTCTTTTTTCCAAACATGTATGTTAGTATATTACAGTTTAATGAATATGTTTTATTATTATCATATATGGTTTCATACTTTAACAAAACATTCACCAAGGCTTCACAATGTTTTATTATTCAGTGAAAGATTCGCCTAAATAATATAAATATATTAATATTAATATATATATACATACATATTATATTAGTGATAAAATCGCCTCCCATTTTTCCTATGTATCATGGGGATTCGCCCATTTATTATACATATAAATTTAGGGTGGTTCTTAAAATTTTCCTCGACACCATGGTTATCAAGGAAATAGAAAGGAAAGGCTCAACCAAAGAATCAAAACATATATCAAAGCACATCTGCTCAACCAAAAAGTAGAGAAGGATACATAGCCCACATCTGATAATCCATCTCCCATGTAGCTTCATCAGGCCTGAAGTGCTTCGATTACACTTCAACTTTCTCAATTTCTCGATTCCAGAGCATGAGCATCTTTCGCTGCAAAATGCACAGAGGTTTTGATTGAAATTCTACTTCTGGAACCACCTACAATACATACCATTGAATCACATAATCAACATATTTCACATACTTTTTAAGGAATGACACATGGGAAACATCATGGAATTTCACCATCGCAAGTAGTGCAAATCGGTAGGCCACTGGTCCAATACTCTCGAGGATCTTGAATAGCCCCGTAATACCGAGGTGTCAACATGGCACGTCATCAAATCCTAAAGGAGCTCCTCTTGGTCTTGATGTGGAAGTACACATGTTCCCCAACCTAAAACTCATTACAATACCTTATGTTGATTTGTATAACTCTTTTGTCTATCATGTGTTTCCTTTAGATTCCTTTGGATAACCTGCATCTCTTGTTCCATCTCAGCCAACATGTCTAATCTAATCAATACCCTGTCTAGTGGATCACTCCAACCAATAGTAGTATTACAACTCCACCCATAAAGTGCCTCAAAGAGACTCATCTTCAAAGATTCTTGATACCCATTATTTTACACAAAATATACTGGTGGAAGACACTCTTCCCACTTCCGCTGCTAATCCATAACATACTTTCACAACATATCCTCAAGAATATTGTTAACCCTCTATGTCTACACATGCGTCTGTGGATGATACGATGTGTTTAAGGCTAACTTTGTCCCCAAATCCGCAAACAACTCCTTCCAAAACCTGGAAGTGAACTTGGCATCTATGTTTGACATAATCTTCCTAGGAATACCATGTAATCTCACTATCTCTGTGATGAATACCTGAGCTACCTCCCTAGCTGAATTCATAGACATCACTAGAATGAAGTGAGATACCTTATTATACCTATGAAATACAACCATATTAGAATCATTCTACCTAGATGTCCTCAACAAAGATGTAGTGAAGTTCATGAAAATGACCTCTAATTTCCACTCTAGAATTGAAATTAGCTACAATAACCCACCTAGATGCTTATAGTCTGCTTTTACATGTTGAAAATCTAAACATATCGCAACAAACTCAGCTACCTCCTTCCTCAAATTCGGCCAATGGTATACCTTCTTAACTACATTCAATGCCTTACAATATCCCTAGTTACATGAATACAACTTAACATGAAATTCCCACAAGGTAAGCTTCTTGAGATCACTGTTGTATGGCACATAGATCATGTCCCTAAATCTGACTAAACCGTCTCCCTTGAGATGATAATCCACATCCTATTCACTTGTACCCTGTTGCTATGACCTATGCTTAAGCTACTAGTACCTATCATCCTGTTGTCCCAAATACAAGGTCTGATCCTGTAAATTTGTCCCATATGAACTCATAGTTGTTATTTTATTTATCTACACTCTTTTGCTAAGAGCATATGCAACCCTATCTATTTACCCTTAATATACCTAATCTCAAAGTCAAACTCACTGAGCATGGTCAACCACCTAGCTTGCCTGGCACTTAGATTAGGTTGGTCAAACAAGTACCTCAACCCACTATGATCACTCATAAAAATGAACCTCCTACCAAGAACATATTGTCTCCACATCTTCAATTCATGAATGATTGTTTCCAACTCAAGATCATGTGTGATGTAGTTATGCTCGTTGTCATTCATTTTTCTTGAATTGTAGCATACTACATGTCCTTCATGCATAAAGTCTCCACCAAGTCCTCTCTTGCAAGCATCTATACATACCACAAACTCTTTGTCTATACCTTCAATATTCATGATGGGATAATTTTTACTTGTAATTACTTCAACTACTCAAAACTAGTTGCACATTCCTTTGTCCATTAAAATTTCTTCCCTTTTCATTGCAAGGATGTAATAGGATAGGAAATCTATGAGAAGTTCTTGAGGAACCACCTGTAATAACCTGCTAGCCCCATGAATGATTTGAGCTCATCCACATTCCTAGGAGTTTCCCACTCCATGATAGCTCTGATCTTTTCTGGATCCACTACCATAACTTCCTTGGAAACCACATGCCCCAAGTAATGAACCTGTCTCAGAAAGAAACTAAATTTACTAAGTTTGGCATACAACTGATACTCTCTTAGCAATCTCAACACTGCTGCCAAATGTTCCACATACTCTTCCTCATTCTTAGAATATATCAATATGTCATCAATGAAGACTGTCACAAACTTGTCCGAATAAGGATGTAAATAAATATTCATCAAACACATGAAAGTAGCTAGAGAGATATTCAAATCAAAAGGAACCACAACAAACTCATAGTGCGCATACCTGATTTGGAAAGCAATCTTGTGAATATTTCCTTCTTTGATGCATACTTGATGATATCCTAATCTCAAATAAATCCTTGAGAACATTCTTTCTCCCTTCAATTTATCAAAAAAATGATCAATCTACGACAAAGGATACTTGTTCTTAATTGTTACTTTGTTCAACTACTTATAATTAATACATAACCTAAGAGCATTGTCCTTATTCTTCACAAACAACACTAGTGCACCCTAACACGACACACTTGGACTAACATATCCCTTTTCAACCATTTCTTTCAACTAAAACTTCAATTCCACTAATTATGGAGTGCTCATCCTATATGGTACCTTTGATGTTGGTATTTCTCCCTGTATTAACTCAATAGAGAAGTCCACTTCTCTATGAAGCGGTAACTCTGAGATCTCTGCTAGAAGCACATCGTGAAACTACTGCAAAACTAGATACCTCTTCAAGACTTCAACATCCTTAACATCCTTACCATTATCACTGGAAATATGAACTACAAACAATACACATCCTTACCATTATCACTGATGTAGGCTTCTTCTTACACTACAAGATTCTCTTCTCTCTGTCATCATCCAAGCACTCAATAGCCTTATCTTAAAATTATACCTTATTTGCGAGAATGCAAAACTAATCCATAAAAAATATAATATTGTATGATCCCAACTGAAGTACATTTAGATGCACTAATGTAGACATATTGTTCATCTCAAATGCATAAGATCTTACCCAATGATGAACACTTTTATTAGTAATTGTAGCCAACTAAATGAACCAAGACTCTACATGCACTTATTTATTCAAGAAACACTTGTCTACCAGGCCAAGACTAACATAACTATATTTAAATCTAGTGTCAATCAAAATCGAAATAAATTGATCACAAAGCTTACCTTCTATCTCAATAATAGATGCATGATGATCAACATGAATATTATCTAATGTTGCATAAGTCCAAGGAATACTTTGTCCGACATACCCAACTTTCTGCGCCTCCTAAGCATTGTAAATCTACGGTTTGTCACCCTAATTTTGTGGACAATCTCTATTGTGATTATTCTTGCCACAAGTCCAACACTGCAAATGATTCTTCCCATCACCCTTTGTTATCTCCTCATACTGAAATCCCTGTCCTCTGTCAACTACATTGAATTTCTCGTATGGTGTTGCATTCTCCCTATCATTTGTATCCTGAGTTTTTCCTCTCATCTTAGCCCACTTTAAGTTATTATTCTCATTAGCTTCCCAAAACTACTTAGAGTTAGTATTGTGCTCTGATTTCTCATAAAAGTGCTTCAACTTCCTAATGTCTTCCTAAAAAAATCTAGGTTCATCAAACTCCATCTTGTCTTTGAATCATACCAACAACCCATTGATCAAGCTTTGAATCTTTGATTTCTCCTCCTTAAGGTAAGGCACATATTTTAACAAATCCAAGAATCTACTAGTATACTCCTCATCGGTCATATAACCCATATTCAATTCATAATACTCCTTTTCCCTATCATCATAGTATCTTTTAGATAGATACTTCTTCCTGAAAAGTCTCTCGAACTCACTCCAAGTCAAATCCTCTTCTCGAATGCCTTTTACATTCTTCACATCTTCCCACCAAATGTCTTCTTTTCATTTAAGACTGAAATTAGCTATCGCGACCTTCATGTTTTATGAATAATCATGAAATTTAAAAAACTTATTCTTCCCAAGAAACTAAGCTTATGAATCTTGTGACTTTTTCATTCTCCTTCAGTTGTAGGAAGATTTACATTCTTGAACTCTTTGGAAAATACTTCTTCTCACTCCTCCTATATGGATGGTGGTAGTGATGATGATGTTGTCTCTCTCGTGATAATGATGGAATTTGCAAGTGTATGCTTAGACAATCATTCATAAGGATAAGGTGCTTTTACAATATAATATAATATTGTAGTCAAGATTTGATATCGTGAAATGTGAGGGTGTAGGTATGATGGAATAATAAGAACATGAAATGCAATGGTGTAGGTGTCAAAGAGAAAAGAGAATAGAATAATATTATAGTAGTATTTCTTAATGTGAGGGTAGTAGCATGATCGCAATCTCGAAAGCAAAGATGCATTAGTTGGTAGTGGCCGTCATCGATAGCGGCAGTGATAGTAGTTTATAAAATTGACAATAAATAAAAACACTCGATAAATATATCTTAATTGAATTATAATTTTGTTTTAAATAATAATTATTATTAATTATCAAAAAATAATATATCACTTTTATAATATATTTTAAAAATTATGTAATAAACTATTAAATATGAAAATTTATTTCCATTTTATGATAGAGATTTTAAACCTTTACATATACTTTTTACAATATCATAAATTAATATCATGATTTACTAATACCACATACCCAAAAAACTATAAATCATATTGGTATAAAATATGTTGATATGGTATTTTTTAAAAATTAATCAGCTTAATTAATATTAAAAATAAGCATATTAATATTAAAATGATATTTCAAATAATTAAGAGTTTACTAAAATTCATTTATTTGTTAGTATCAATGATTGACAACATATTGTATGTAATGGAAGGAGGCAATTGCATAAGTCACAAAGAAAACTATGTTCCCAAATAAATGCATATGAAGAAGAAAATATGAAATTGCAAAGTGAAGAGGGATTTAGGAAAAAAAAAAAAAACTCGGCCTAATGAGGAAGATATTACTAGACAAATATGGATATCATCATAGAAAATGGTTTGAGAAAATAAAAAATAAATAAATAAAAGGATTTGATTTTAATGATGGATTATATTAATATCTTCAGTTCACAACATGCTAAATTACACCAACTATGGAATGAATTTGGGCTCATTTTTTATTCAAATTTAAAGCTTGAAAATGGGTTTAGGATTAATAAGGGTTTTTATAGATCCAAGTATGATATATTAAAGATTAATGATTGTATTGTTTTTAGAAGCAAGGGAATATTGTTTCCAAATAAGAGTGTATTATGTAGGGATTCAATGAAATGAGAAATTGCTAGTCACTCCATTGCTTGATAACAGGTTAAATTTTTGCTAGTTTGATGGGAAAATCCCTTTCACATTTGTTCATTATATTTGAATTTGATGTCTTTAACTCTTTAACATAAAATTTTGGTCTTAATTGTGGAGATGACCATAGCCTAAGATAAGTGAAATGTTGTATTCCAAATTTTCATGCTTGTTTGACAAAGCCTCTTGATTTGTGTTTGTTAGGGTGATAACTTGAGTGATGGATTTTGTGTCTATGGGCATTCCATACACCACTTTTCCAATAATCGATTTGTCTTCCACACTAAAATGAACTAGTTGGTAGCGAGATTCATGTATCTAACATGTTTCAAATTGAAAAGGAGTGAAATAAAGAGAATATTTGATTGCACTGTGAACTTGTGACTATCTTGTGAAAGCATGTTGCTAAATTCTTTCCATTTTAATAATGTTAGTAACAAATCCAATTTCTTAGGATTAAATTAAAATGATTGAACAATAATTTGTCCCCTCTTTATTGAAAATCTCCATACTTATAACACATTTGTTTTGTTACTATTTTTTTTTATAAAAAATCATACTCATTATCTTTTCCTTTGAACAACCATAACTAGCATCTACTCTTTTTTAATTTTAAGTAAATAGTGTATTGTTACAAATCCTATTTCTTAGAAATAAATTAAAATGTTTGAACAATAATTTGTCCCCTCTTTATTGAAAATCTCCATACTTATAACACTTTTGTTTTGTTACTATTTTTTTTATTATAAAAAATCATACTCATTATCTTTTCCTTGAACAACCATAACTAGCATCTACTCTTTTTTAATTTTAAATAAATAGTATATTGTGTTAAGCATCTTATTCTTATTTTTAATTTTTATTATTTTTCTAAATAGTGAGTTAAAATAAAAGAATATATTTATTTATTTATTAATGTATATTTTAAAAATTTTAAAAATTATTTTTATTTAAAAATTAAATATTTATGAATTTCGAAATTTAAATGTAAACACATTGATGATTATTTTATTATATTAAAAAATTCAACCTCTATATAATATATATAATTTTATTAATTCTATAATTTTGTATAATATATATTTAATAATCTTATAGTATTGTAATTGTTAAATTATTTTATACAAAATCATTAAATATCAAATCTAATCTTAATACGTTAAACTCTAAGTAAAATTGTGTCTATATAATATTAACGTTTATATTTTATTTAAATGATTTATTTAAAATGAGAATCATTTAAATAAATGAATGTTTCTTCATAGACCAATTATTTTTATTATTTCCTTTATCATTTTAATTTTAATTATAACTCTATAGATTATTCAAATTTATTTAACAAAATCTTTATTTCATAATATAAAACTTTAACATTAAAAATATCACATCAATTGTATTATTTTAATTAATTTATTTATAAAATTTAATATGATAAAACACTCACATCCTTATGAAAATAGAATACTAAAAACATAACATATTTTGTTATTCCAGTTAGACAATAAAAAATTAAAAATATAAGCATGAATAATAATAACACCTAACGCATTTTTGTTATTCCACTTAACAATAAAAAATCAAAGCATAAGCATTAAGAATAATAACACCTAATTCCTTACGAAGAGGGAATGAGAAGGAAATGAAAAGAGTTATAACTTTTCAATGTTCGCATTCATTATTATTATTATTTTGGGTTAAAAACATACTTTTATAATGTTTGTATTTATCATGAAATGTGTGGACTTGTTGACATATTAATAAGGTTGAAAGAGAATATATGATTTAATGACAAGGAATTACTAATTTTATAATAATAAATTTAAAATATATTTTCTATTTATTAAAATAAAAATAAACTAGTTTTTAATTAAATAATTATTTAAAAATTATATAATAAAATTAATGTTGAATAATATTTTGTATAAATAAAGATGGCTAAGTAATTATTATACAAATATCTCTACAATAGGTAAATTTTGCTTAATTATTATTTGTCATACCATGTAAGATTTGTCTAGTTATCATTTGTTAAATCGCTAGTTATCATCCACTTATCTTAATGCTTTAATTGGCTAAGCTGGATTGTTGCTTCCAATGGTTTGTTGGATGTGGATGGTGGTAAAGAGCTAGAAGCACACATTACTTTCCATTCATAACCAATTCCCATATAACCATTTGGACCCAAGCATATGACAATAGAAGTTTCTTCCTTGGCAATAGATTAGCATGAAATCCACAACTCATCTAGAAGTCTCACACATGTTAAACACACACATGGAAAAGACAAAATATGAAAGAAAAACATGAGATTGTATTTATTATTCGACAATGATATACATTTATAGTACATTCGTGTGACCGTTGGGTTCCACATCCTAAGGTATCTTGGACTCTCATGGTTGCTCACATTCTGCACCAACCCATACAGGATTAGGTGTCCAACATTCCCCCCCTTAATCCAAAGGGTTATGTATGAGTCCAAGAAGAGAGTTGTAATACAAAATGTGCAAAAATGCATGGCAACCCTAAGCTGAATGTGCTCTTTGAAATGTTGGTGTAAAGGGCGGTGATTTAAGGATGACCACCAACAGTGGAACGTTTAGTGTAGTTCTCAGAACTCTTCCAATTCTGGCATGAAGCTGAGGTCTTTTGCTAGAGGAAGTGCTCCTAATGTTTTGAAGAGGGAAACCTTCAACCATGAAAGGGAGGTCTCACCCCACATAAAAGGGAGAACATCAACCTGAAAATGGGGGTCTCAACCTATGATGGTTTAAGGATGCCAAAAACTCTGGAATTCTTAATGCAATTCTTGGAACTCTTCCAAAATTTGCAAGAAACTAAAGTCTTCTGCTAGAGGAAGTGTCCCCAATTCTTTGAAGATATATCACTAACTGAAAAAATTCTAGTGGGCATATCTGTCTCTAGCTACAACTCTAAAACTGGTATGGCATGTTGTGGCTCAGGCTCTCTTGATGTGGCTTTGAAGCTTGTAGATGACCATCATTTCCTCCCTTGTCAGATACAAGGTGAGATGATGGAGAAAACTCAACGGGAAGATTTTTCAATACTCTAGAACATGTTCTGACATATGACTGGAATATCTTCTTGGCTGTTGATTCCCATTGCTAAGAAGCGATCTATCCAAGATGAATCTTTGTTCTTGCAGGAGGTTTGTTTTTGAAGCATCTTTTTGAAGAATGACTAGTTTTATGACACTGCTTACATGGATGAAGATCAAAACAATGATCTTTCATATGGCCAACTCAGTCACAGTGTTGGAATTTCATAATATGTTGTTGTTATTGTGGAAGAGGAGCAGAATCTAAAACATCTGAAGGTGAACTTTCATGAAGGAATCCAACACTCTGAACTTGAATGGGATTTGAGTAATCTAGAATATGAAAGGAACACATCCTTTTCATATCCAAGACCTGTTTTGTGCTTGTTGTGGACAAGCTCTTCCCAAGGTTTGATGATTGGTTTGGGAAGTGTAGACTGAACTTCTACATCTACATGTAACTCTGTTGCTTCATTGGGCAATATATCAACTGCAACATTATTGAATTACTACTTATGGGAGTTTATATCAATCTCAATAAGTTCAAAATGTTTCTTATGTTGTTGTAATTCATCTCTCTATAACTGTGATTCAAGTTGCAAAAACTCTATCTTTTCATGTGCATTTTGCAAACAACTTTGAATGTCTGCAAGAGAGGCTTTGCTAATTTTGACTGTGATGTTAGCAATGGATCTAATTAGAGTTTTCAGTAACTCTAATAAGCCATGGATTTTCGCCATTATTCAACCAAAGAAATGGGAAAAGTGTTAAGAAACCAAATACACAATGTTGTTGCAAATCCGCACCAGAATAATATGCCAATCAACAATAGTAAGCACCAATTGTTGCAGTACAAAATGATAATGCTCAGAGAAATAAAATGAGAAAGTGGTGACAAATATTTTAAGGATTGTTCTTCAATAATAGACTCAAGCTACAAAAGGGCTTATCAGATTGATAATTTTAATAGGAAATACTATCTCCAAAAATATGGGTGTCCTTCACCTATGAGAAACTCAACTATGAATATGATGTCAAGGACAACATTAACATGCCCTTCTACCAAGGATTGTTAGGGCCTTTTCTCGACTCGAATAACCTTTCCCTCTAAGTTCATTCGACACTGCAACTCTTATGCATGTTGGCAACTCCATTGTTTGACCCATCTTAACGAACCATCAAGTGTTCTTGTCAGATTATGATACAAGCCAAGATATTTTGACATGAACTAAGTTATACCAATATAATGGAGTGAATACACAACATATAATGGATTCATCCAAGACTGATTCCAAGAATACGAGCAGGTGACATTGTAGTGGAAAGGAAAACTCACAATAGACATTATGGAAACTATGTAGAGGATATTCAACTGTCCCTAATCAATCTTGAACAACAAGATTATTTTACCGGTAATATATAACTTAAATCGATCATTCAAGGCACACTGAGGATGCGAGGAACACTAATTGATCGTTATGGATTTTTCGAAAATGAGATCATTTCTTGATCAATTAAGATGACGTTGATAATGTGAAGCCCACTAGAGAAAACATCCTTAAGGCTCTCATCACTATGGTTGGTGGTGCCAATTCTAAATCGAACATCCTATTTTTCTTTTCTACTACAGTGGTCACAACACGCTCTTTCCCCTACCTAACATTTCCAACAATAAAGAGTGTATTGTCCCATGCAAATTCAACCTGATTACAATTGAAGATTTCTTATTTATAATGAAGAACGTGCATCCCGGAGTAAATTTCACCTTGATATCAAAGTTAGACTATTTATTGTTGTCAAAATCATGGAAGTGCTTTAATACTACCCGTAGCCACTTCACACTACAAAGGAAAAGAGTATTGTATCCAAGCACAGGTTAAACTCCGCCCACAATTGATCCAAAAGCCAAAAAAACATCATCGCAATTTAGAGAACATCATGGTATGGTGCTGTAACCCCCACTGCCTGCTCCAGTTATCTTTCTTTGAACCTTGATAGGAAGTTGAATCTCCTAGACGTTATGTGTGGTGACACTCCAAATGGGATTAATTGATTGTAGAAGATCCTTAAGCCATTGAAAGTTTGTTTCCATGATATGTTATGCTCAGTGATGTTCGGCTTTAGCAACAAGACAAGTATCTACCCAACAGAGGTGTTCAAAGAGCAAGCATGTTTTTTATAATAGGATGTTATGTGTTGAGAGATAAAGTGAGTTCCTATGGATGGCTTTGTTTGTGATGTGAAAAGTTTCCTTTTTTTTAACCAGCACTCCATTTCTAATTGAAAGAGGGACCGACATAGAACCAATGGTATGGCTGCGTGGAGTATGGAGGCATCATGGTGGGAGTTACACAGAGCACATGTTTGATAGAAGATCTCAGGCTAACTGAAGTGACAATGAACAACTTAGAGATGAAACACTCATGTAAGAATAATAAATCACAGATAGAGAATGAGCGCTACAAATCTAGAAACCAATGCACTGAACATAATGTAGAGGTAGAGAAAGGTTGAGTAGAAATGTGGAGTACAAATATGTACGCAAGCTTTGATAGGATATCAGTAGGAATAGACTATCTACCAACATAACCGCTAATTTGGGACGTTGCAGGTCCGATGTGCTCAGCTTTGAGAAACGCACAATAAAATAAATGGGTCTGTCATTTACTGACAATCACAAATAGATCAATTACCACATAATAGGGGTCAATGATATAAGTGTTTGCTTTGAAAGGAAAAGGACAAATATAATAGAGAATTGCAGAGAGGTGGTAGGTGTAACAAAACACTGAGGATTATTCAAGAAACCTATTGCTATGATACCATGTTAAACAAACACATGGCAAAGACAAAATAGGAAAGATAAACATGAGTTTGTATCTATTATTTGACAATGATATACATTTATAGTACATTTGTGTGACCGTTGGGTTCCACATCCCAAGGTCTCTTGGACTCTCATGGTTGTTCACATTCTACACCAACCCATAGAGGATTAGTGTCCAACAACACATCTATGTCAACGAATTGAAGAATTGAATACATGGCATTGTCACTTTTCGATAATGCTTTGGAAGAAATTTCCATGTCCACCAAAGCCATAATGTCACTCTACTTCAAGGATGACTTCATGGAATAATATTCGTCCAACTTTTGCTTTCCCAACCTTATTTCTTCGATAATGATGACCTTATTGTAGGAACCAATATATCTTTTAGTAGTTTTCCACCATTACAAAGAGGCCTCCATGGCCTTGCTGGATTCCAATCACTGCACAAAATTCCCCACAGGGGGCCACTAAGTAGAGCTAATCTGCCACATCACATTACATTGAAATCCAAAGTGGGTGTGTAGTGAGAAAAGGAACATTGAGTGTGGCTAAATCTATCATAGAGTGAATGCATGAAGATGGGTTACACTTTTGGGCCAAATGTGGTGATCAACTTTTAAGTTTTTCCAATTTTATCAACTTGAAGCCCTCAAAATTCATATAATCATTGTGAATTTTGATTTGGAGTAAAAAGACAATATGTGGAGAATTATGCTCTAGTCCTAATGATTGTTTTTGCAAAACATTATACTGTTACATAATCTCTCAATTTTCCATTAAATGTAATATTTGTCCTTGCAAATTTCCACATATCTTAAGAGGTATGTGTGTTCATGTAGCATAACTTAGTCTAAAATGTGTAATCTACATATATATAT
>APFE030553927.1:0-12011 GCA_000404065.3 Pinus taeda | reverse complement strand
TGTTACAGGACTGCTCTCTGCAACACCATTTCCATTTGGCTAAAATAAATCCTTCATTGAAGGCATACATTCGAAGCCCAAACCCTCAACCATGGCTCTGATACCAATTGTTAAGAAATTTACCCAAGAACATAAATTAATTATCGAGAGGAATAAATATAAAATTAACCAGCAATAACCATAAACACATAAATACACATGTTTATCCGGGAAAACCCCAAATCCGGGGAAAAACCCAATCATAATGAAATTTCATTATCCTTGGCCAAAACCCTGGCCAATCCGGCCAAGTGAGCCTTCACCGCTCACCTCCAAGCCATGCATTACAATGAAGTCCTTCCAGCCTTTTATAGGCTCCATTACATATAATACCGCGGGCAGAATACCATGGGTGCACAATACCATGTGCCCCAAAACCATCACTATTTAACCTCGTCAACTTTTGACTCTATCTTGAGTCAAGTTTACCTAACAGAAGCCATATCCATTACGTTGGGTATGTGATAAAGCAAAGCTACAAGTGACTAGACAATGTAAACTTAGGTTTGCTATTGGGTCAACTTTTATAGGTGAGGTTGAGTTGGATATAGTTCCCTTGGATATATGTGGTATTGTTTTAGGAAGTCCTTACTTGCATGATAGAAAAGCCATTTTCTATAGAACTAAAAATAAGTATCAACTCACAAAAGATGGAATAGAATATATTGTGAGAGCTCATAGACTAAAAAATAACTACTCTCTCATAAAATCAGGGCAGATGAAAAGAATGTAAATTCATGCAAGCAATTTTTACCAACGGTTGTAAAGGAAAAGACCCCTGATAAAACCAATGTATTTGAAGGCTGTGATGCTAAACAGAAAGCTGATTTAGTTAAAGTTGTTTCAGAATATCATATCCTATTTCAAGAACCTAAAGGTCTGCCACCCAGAAGGGAAATAGTACATGATATTCATTTGCAGCAAGATGCTCCATTGCCTAACATTGGAATGTATAGGTTATCCGCTTTAGAGAATGCAGAGATCAAGAAGCAGGTACAGGAGCTGCTCGATAAAGGGTTCATAAGGCCAAGCACATCACCATGTGGATCTCCAATTGTACTAGTGAGAAAGAAATATGGTTCATGGAGGATGTGCATTGATTACAGAGCACTGAATAAAATAACGATCAAGAATCGTTATCCTCTTCATTGCATTGATGATCTATTAGATCAGTTGAAAGAAGCAGTTTACTTTTCCAAGTTGGACTTGTGTAGTGGCTATCATCAGGTCATAGTTGCAGAACAAGATGCATGGAAAACTGCTTGCAAAACAAAGCAAGGGATGTGTGAATGGTTAGTTATGCCTTTTGGCTTAACTAATGCTCCTACCACTTTCATGAGAGTTATGAATGATGTACTCAGGCCTTTTATTGATGATTTTGTAATTGTATATTTAGATGACATTCTTGTTTTCAGTAAAACATGGGAAGAAAATTTGAAGCATGTAAAGCAAACTCTAGATGTTTTGAAAAGAGAAAATCTCTATGTGAAATTGTCAAAATGTGAATTTGGCAAAACTTCTTTAAATTATTTGGGTCATAATGTAGGGGTTGGTGAATTGAAGATAGATCCCTCTAAGGTTGAAGTCATTATGAACTGGCCTTCACCTAAATCTACTACAGAAGTTAGGAGTTTCCTAGGAGCAACACAATATTGGAGAAAGTTTATTCCTAACTTTTCCTTGATTGCAACTCCCTTACATACTTTAACAGGATTGAACAAGGTGTTTCAGTGGGGAGGTAAACAACAAAAAGCCTTCAACATCTTGAATGAAAAAATTAGTACAACACCAGTACTGGCATTGCCAGATCTTCAACGACCATTTGAGATTGAAACAGATGCCAGTGACTATGCCATGGGAGCAGTGTTGATGCAACACGGTGAACCCATATTTTATCATTCTGAGACATTTACTTCTGCAGTAGTTAATTATCCCACATATGATAAAGAATTGTATGCATTAGTACAGAGTGTGAAAAAGTGGAAACATCACCTAATGGGCAAAGAAACAATCTTACATATAGATCATCAACCACTTCAATATTTGAACTCACAAACTAAATTGCAACAATCAAGACACTAGAGGTAGATGGGTTCTCTACAACAGTTTCATCTTGTCATCAGATATAAGAAAGGCATACACAATAATGTTGCAGATACGCTATCAATACCAATCATAAATTCATCTACTATACTTAAGCATAACTCAGTATTGAATGAAAGCTACATTGAACAATATGCTCAAGATGTAGATTTTAAAGATTTATATGCAACTTTAAGTTAGGGAAAAAAGGTAGAAGAATTGGATTATCATGTTAAGGGCCAACTCTTATATCATTTGGGAAAGTTATGCATTCCTCAAACTAAAAGAGTCAACATAATCCGAGAAGCACATACTTCTCTAATATCAGGTCATTTTGGTGTAAGTAAAACAGCTGCACAGTTGCAAAGGTTCTGTTATTGGCCAAGAATGCATGAAACAATTTCTAGATATATTAAAGGGTGTACTATGTGTGCTACAAGAAAGCCCAGTAATAGAAAATTTGGCTTGTACACTCTACTTCTAGTTCCTTCTTGTCCTTGGGAAAGTGTGTCCATGGACTTTGTTGGGGGGTTGCCAAAATCTAGAAAGGGTCATGATTATTTATATGTTATTGACATGTTCAACAAAATGTGTGTTTTGATACCTTGTAACAAGCAGGTTACAGCTGAACAAACAATGAAGTTGTTCTTTCAGCATGTATGGGTTCATTTTGGGTTACCCACTTCTATTGTATCTGATCGGGATTCCTGATTTGTTGGGAAGTTTTGGTCAAGTCTATGGGAGTTAATGGACACCAAATTGAAGAAAAGCACAACATTTCATCCACAAACAGATGGCCAAACAAAGGTGGTCGACAGAACAGTGATCCAGTTGCTTAGGGGTTATTGCAGCAAGCATCCCAAGTTTTGGGATGAACATTTGTGTTATGTGCAACATGCTTACAACTGTGCTAAGCACTCTTCTACTCAGAGATCTCCTTTTGAGACTTGTTTTGGTTTTACACCAAGGTCTCCCTTGGATTATGTCTTTAGTAAAGATATAGTAGTTGATGGACACAGTGATGTGGACAAAGCAACCAAGTTCATTGAATAGATCCAAGAAATTCACTAGGTAGTGCAAGAACAAATGGAAAGAAGCCAGGCCAAGTACAAGGCAAGGCATGATAAGCATTGAATTGAGCATAGCTTCCAAGTTGGTGATCAAGTCTGGTTGTACATTACCAAAGACAGAATGCAAGGTGAAGGTAAGAAGTTGAAGCCAATAAGATATGGGCCTTTCAAGATACTTGAGAAAATTGGTGAAAACGCTTTTTGCCTTGATTTGCCAGCTTATATGCATATCTATTCAGTCATTAATGCAGAGAACTTGAGACTATATGAACCTTCATTGATTGAATATCCCGAAGAGCAAAGTCAGTTGCCTTCTATTAATGATCTGTTGCCTGAATATCTCAATGAGTTGCAGGAAGACACAATTCTAGACATGAAGGTGAGAACTATGCGTAGAGGGGATGTTGAGTACCTAGGAATCGAACTCAAAGGTTCAAAACAAAGCATTACAAGATGGATAGAGATTGGACAAGTGAGGAAGTTGTATCCTCACTTGATCGATGCTTAAAAACCAACTTTTGGTGGTCCAAAATCTTTTTCAGTGGGAATGCGTGATCCAAAAGGGATCCTAGAAACCCTCTAAGCCTTCAAAAATAAAAATAAAAACTATTGCGAAGGATGAACCTTTAAAAATGGCGGAAAACACTATCGGGAGTTAAAAACATGAACAAACAGTGAAAAACAGAGCTATCGAGCGCTTAAACAACTTTGCACGAGAGCCGTCGGATCTGGCCGGTCAACGGTCTAGATCCGATCAGCATATCGCAATCGGCTGTGGAAAGCAAAGGTTATCGAAGGCAGCCATATGACAGTTGTGATAGCGATTAGTGCGAGTCAAAGAGGACAATCAATCAAGTGCGTAGATCGATGCCCAGGTTAACTTGTGATGTCACATCAGCAGAATATAAAGGAGTGCTTACTAATGACTCGGGGACTATGCGATATGCGATTGCGATATATCACATCGCATTATGGCATCGGAGCAGTACAAAGGAGTGGGGCCGATATACTTGCGACTTGCAATAGCTGGACCCAATGGGGTTTATAAATAAAATTATATATAATTTGAGTCCCGGAAAAAGGGATTTTTCTATGTAAAATCACATTTTCGTTAAATAAACGAAAAACAAAGGAAATGCGAATTGGGTGATAAAACAGACTCGAAAGGGTTTTTATATGCAGCGATATGTGTTTTCAGTTCTGAAAAAAGCAGGATTTCAGGTGGGCTTTAGGTGGGCTTTAGGTGGTAAGTGGTATTGGATGGGATCCGCCCGAGTCCATACACTGGCCGACACGTGGCTAGGCATCGGAGAGAGAAAACTACCCTTTTCGGGCGGGTAATCTCTAGGCGCATAAGCCACACGAAATCAATAACAGTCATTCGATCAATGATCACATAGATCAATGTTAGACTTGCGATAGCACCCAAAGACAGATCCAAAGGGATTATAGGGTGGAATTGATAATATTTCAGGTCCAATAGATTGCGTTTTGGTGGATTTTCCCATGTTTTCAGTGTATTCTCCGTGTAAACAGAGAACAACCATTTTGGGGATTTCAAAGGGTGTCGATGGTCCCTTCTATTGCAGAACTGGTAGCCACCTTCCCTGAAGGCATTAACAAATGATTACGTAACGCTTAGAGGGGGATTTGAGCAGACAGAGGCTAGGAGACAGAGAGCCCAAAAGAGGAAACGAACAGACAATGTCGATTGGCTTAAAAGCCACGAAATGATAGAGATAGAGGCAAGCAATGCTGAGACAGAGGGAAACAGAGACAGAGAGAAATAGGGAGAGTCTGTGTACTCAAAGAGACTTTAGGGATTCAAGTAAATTCCTGTTATTTTGTATATGTTGTGTTGAGACTCAAATTGAGCTCAATTTTGTAAAACTCTTCTCTTGAAGACATAATAGAGAGGTCACCACTGAAGGCTAGACCAAGAGACGTAGCCCAAGAGTTTTGGGTGAAATCCATATTAAACTTGTTGTGTTATGTGTGTTTGTCTATTATTTTTCTCTAACTACTCATTATCTATATTATTCGCAATCTTATTGATCCATTGCACTGAGTAATATAGGCAAATCCATGCACGCAAGTCTATAATACCTTAATCTTAGTCTAAGATCTCATTATCAGATCAATGCCCATGCCATGTATGTAAATTTTTTACACGCATTCAAGAAATATTAGCTATAGGACGATGTTCATATTGCCAATACTTTCTTCAAAATCCTAAAATCTACTTTCATCGCCCCTCTCTTTGGACATGGGTTAAGGTCTATCAACCTAAGTCAATAATGTAACTCAATAACTTGAAACCAATTTATGGTATGTCTAACACATGTTTCTTCACAATGTTGAGGTAACTAACCATTATTTATACTACAGTTAAATGGATCTTTCCATGCAACTAAAAGGGAAAAGTGAGTTATAAATGCTTGGTGACACATTTTTATTTCCTATTAATTGTAATTTAGTCAACGATAAGGTACTTCCAAGTGATAATGTCTTGCTTGCTAGTTGTGAAGAGATGAAGCAATTGCTGAAAAAGTTGGGTGTCTAGTACGTATAATATCACTGTTAAAAAATGATTTCCATGGGGTATCCATTTAGTCAACTTTCATCACAACACTTGTATTTGTGGGATAATAGAAAATACCTCTAATATCACCAGATATTGATAAAAACCTACCAAAATCCTTTTGTTGACTGCCCATCACCCTCCCCAAACACAATTTTTTTTTTTTTTAAACTTCATTTTTAATCAATATCCCATATTGTTATTGAATACCCTTTTAATACCCTCCAATACGTATAAACACTACATACCACACAAGTTACCCCACCCCACTCACAACCCCCATATATTTTCTATTTTCATAATTTTAAAACCCCATTTATTAATGAACATGGTAAGATATTGGTGGACAAGGTGAAGCCCATGAGGTGATTGCATTCTTATAGAGGTGAATACGAGGACAAATAAATATGTCCAAAATTTGTGTAGGATAAGTATTAAAAAAAAGGGCAAGGCACATGGACTTCCTCATAAGATATATTGAGGCACATATGTATAATCCTAAATTCAAAGGATCTTTTACTAAAATGAATTAGCCATGTTGTAGTGGTGACATGTAATGCACAAAAGTGAGCTAGGCATTATATAGATCCTAGTAGATTCACTAACCATAAAGCATATAGGATGTGCATGGACTAATAAATTCAATGATCAAGTATGAAGCCTTTAATCGAGCATATCCATGAAAGGAGTTAACCCATATTTAATCTAAAACACCAACTATTCCATTTGGCCAATGGTAGTGATCAATAACATAATCCCGCCATGGTTATCCATGAAGAATGAACATCTTGTGTTGGCTCTTACAGTCCCTAGTAGAAAATGAGTGAAAAGAACGGATTTCTAGCTCCAAGTGTTGATGATTTGAAAAAACTATAACAATAGATGCATGTATAAATTTTATCAAAAACAATATTGATAGAGAATCCTTTTACATTGTATGGAATATGTGCATGCACCACACATAATTATCCAATACGAAGAGTTTTTTTTGGTAAGCATGTTAATTGATTTGTTTATATATATTATTGTGACACCCCTAATACATTTTCCTGTGATTTTTGGTAATGTGAAAATACTCTTGTACCAACCCTGGTTAAAAACCCATGTAAAAAAATATAATTCCAAGGTCAAGGGACACATATTCCAAGCTGAATGGTGGGAAAAAAACATCCTAGTGGGTGTTCATTTCAGTTATTATGGTTAAATGAAAATGTCAAAGGCAATGGCTAAGGCTTTGGAAAGGAAAAGTGACATTAATTGGCATTTTATTTATGAAAATAATAGAAATTAGGAGAAAAGGAAGGTGAAAGGACACAAATTCCATGTGAGGAGGAAAATAATGGAAGATGAAGAAAATAGAGGCCTTATTGATAAAAAGGCTTTTGAGGATCAATTGGCAAGCTTTTGTCAGTTTAGACTTTTGTCAGTTCGGTTTTGGAGCTCTCATTCTATTCTCTCACTCTCATACTCTTGGAAACTTGAGTTTTCTTGGAGCACTCTTAGAGGAGTGTGGCATACTTGGGATTTGGATCAAGAAAGAAAAAGTAGGAAAGTGTAAGAGGACATCAAGCTCAACAACTACAACGAATTTTTCTTACAGGTACCGAGTTGCATGTATAATTTCCGTGCTAGTTTTTACATGCATGACACATGCGTGGTTTCTTGGTTATGATTTTCATTGGCATGGATGAATGCCTGGATTGATGGTGGATTTATTAGACTTTCCATTTCTTAGATAGCCATGGTGTTGTGGGTTTTTCTTTTATTTTCTAGTTGGCGTTCTTGTGCCTTTGGTTGTGCATTGGGTTACTAGTCCCTAGAAGTCTTGGTCGGACAAACGCTCTATAAGCCCTAATAACAACTTGGGTTGAGCTACTAGTTCTGGAAGCCTTGGTTGGACAAACGCTCTAGAAGCCCTTGGTAGGTTGAGTTACTAGTTAGGAATCCTTGGTTGGATAAACATTTTGGAAGCCCGACAACAGTTGTGGATTGAGTTACTAGTCCTAGAAGCCCTAGTTAGAACAAGAACTCTAGAGCCCCGGAAAACTTAGGTAGATATCAATCCAGTGATGCTTAGTGATGCATGACCATGAGGTGGAATCATTGGTTGAGGGTTGAGGTGGTTTGGCCTATGGAAGCCTTGGATGGTTTTGATTGATTTTTTTATGAGATCCCACATTCATGCTTGGAATATGACATGGGGGTGACTGACTGAAGGAAATATTTGTTTCAGCCTAGTCTACAATCGGGTGCTTCTTGGAAGTCACATACCTGGTTGGCTTATGAAATTATCAATAAGAGCTCTCTTTATCCTTAGTATTTTATGCGTAAATATACTTGTTTATATGCGGCTTATATGGCTATTATATCCTTGATATTTCTGTGGGTTATATATTGGTATTGAATGAGTTTTAAGACAGTGAAAATGTATGGTTCTCATCATTTTTTGGTTAATCACTTAATGTACAATGAATATATGGATTAATAAATGTTAATGCAGTTATTGTGATGAGGCATCAATGCTTCTTAGTGATTATCAGATAAGTATGAGACTCCTATGTTGAGATATAGTGTTTAAACCTATAGAATGCACATTTGTGACATGTTTGACGAAATTCTTGTTATGGCTAGTACATGTCCAGTTAAGTCCTTATTCAATTAATTACATTTGTATCATTGTTCCAATGTTGTCTTTCATTTCTAGACGTTTCATGGAGTTTCGGGGAGTAACTTAAGCCCTGGACCTAAAAAAGTGGCACAAAATTTGTTGAAGAATATAGGGAATTTAGGTTAATAAGGTTCTTCTCACAATGATAACTATTTGTGAGGTACTTTTTACTTTTTATTATTAGCACAATATTCTCTTGTTATTATTAGAGTGTTGTTTCATTCTTCATCAAATAGTTACCAAAACAAACGAGGCAATAACACAAGATGTTGGCTTTCTTCTAGGGCCAAAACCTCTCATTCTTTGAGAGGAAAACATGCACAAATTCTTCTTATCGATATTGCAATTGAAGAATACCAAAACCAAGAGCCTTGACCTATGTTTCCATTCCTAGACCAAGACACAATCATCCTTCTTCCTTGATTCTTTGATTTCTTCAAAACATGATCAATACAAAATCCAAACATTGTGGTATATCCCTGAACTTTGGCCTCACAAAATTGTGCATCATACCTTCATACTGTCACTAGCACAGAGTTGCACCATGTAACACCTAGCTACATCATGTATCACCGATCATTATATCAATATTGAGAACAACACTTGGTATCACTAAGATCTAGCACCAAGCATCACTGAGTATCATATTATTAGCACAACACCGAGACCTTATCCAAACTGTACCACTGTCATATGTCCATCTGCATTACAATGAATATATGTTGATACAGTGAGGAAGATATCACTGCAATGCCACCTGAAACTATTCACCATTGTGATCACTATGGTAACTGAACTCCTTGTTATCTTAAACACTAAGAACCTCAAAAAATATGCTACGAAGATTAATGTGGATGATTTGCACCCTCTCTTTGTTGTACCCATCTAAAATCTCATGGGCCCTATTATTATCTAAATAAATTATTTCAACTTCTCATTTTAAGTTGAAGAAAATATTTTATTTTTTTTCCACAAAGAAAAAAACACAATAACTTGCTATTCATGAGATAAAATGAAAATTGCATATAGATTCAAGTTTCAAAGACCAAAATATGGCTTCTTACAGTCAAATATCCCTAAGGAAACAATTTTATAAGGTTTCTAAAAACTTTTTTTAAACATATAACCCCATATAAAAATGATAAAAGTTCCTGCCCAACAAAACTGAAAACATTTGGTGTACCCATCTAAAATCCCATGGGTCCTCTATATAGTTATTTTCCCCTAAATTTGAGTTTACATGATCATTTTAAAAGGTGTGTCTCGATATGTGAGTCGACTTGTCATTTGTATACATTCTGAGGATGACATCAAGAAGAGGGTCATTGTTCTTGTCTATTGGAGGGCTTCTAGTCAACTACATACATTATTTATATGCCCAAGAAGAGTCATACATGACATTGAATTTAAAAAGAAAAATCCCTTGCTCATGAAACCCATGAAGCAAGCCAATAACAAATTATTTTCTTCATTACATCATTTACAAAAATCACAATTACATGTCATTATGAAGACTGAACCTAGTTACATTTTACAAAGAAATTCAAAGTCGGATGCACAAAACTACATGGGAAAGTCCTAGTCATAAGAATTCCATGTTGTGGGAGAGACTATAGGGTTCCAGTTGCACTCATGACCATGTTATGGGAGCGACAGGGGGTTTAATGCAGTAAAAGGTCAGTTTGCTAAGGGGTTAGTCACCTGGAAGGTTTGGATGGCTCCTGAGGGTTCTGCAGTTTGTCTGTAAAGTTTTTCTAGTGTGTTACGTCAGTTCCACTTCATTAACTAACACATGGGGAGTTGAATCATAGCAATAGTAACTCTTCATGACATTTTTACTCTGGTTGGCAAGTTACTTGGGTAGATGTGGGAGGAGGGTGCATTGTGTTGTACAACAACTTCCCATTTCATAAAATTTTTCTTTTTAACTATAATATGAAATGGGTCCCTTTTCATAGATGTGTGAATAAAATTGGTATCAACTCATCCTTCATCAAAAGGTCCGAAAGAAACAATACATTATAAACCTTTTGAATAAATATAAATAGGTCTTATGAAATAAATATATAATTCTTTATTATTTCGATAAAGCGATCGCAAAATCGCATATCGCAACAACAAGAGACGCATAACGTAAATACCCATTGGTTTACCCCGATCGGAAATGTGAATAACTATCGGATATCGGGAAAGGCAAGCAAGTGTAACAAAAGGCCCTCCCACTTTTCTCCGATGCGATATCGCTATTGGAAATCGGGAAGTGTAGCACACACACGTTAAAGACACCTTTATAAAACTCTCGATGCGATAAGCTGTATCGCCATCAGGGATCGGGGATTTTGCAATGACACAAATATTATTACCCAAGGATTTCTCTAATTCCGATTGCGATAAAGCTAAGCACGAATTTCAAAATAGATTGAAAAGGCTTGGGTATATTATTTTAGATTATTATTAAAAGACTTCCCATTCCCGATAGCGATTCACTTGTGATTATCCGCCAAAAACTCAAGTCACGCTTGAATGAATTATTCAGCATATAAACGATATGATGGGTATTTAAAATGATTGATAGATTAAAGTGGCCAATTAATGGAGCAGTTATGCTTATATCTCTCCTGAGATTATATCCGCAGCAGTATTATTTTAATCCGTTATTATTTGTTAATTGATATAACTCTTTCATATTGGCTTGCACCACCTATTCTCTGCATTACGTTCATTTTATTCCCTGCACAGAGCTCTGCTGAAGCAACAAATTCAAGTCAAATGGGGAAGAAATCCAAGAGGTTTGCAGCAGCATCAGCTCCCGCAGTAACAGGGCAATCTACCGCTGATCCAGGACCAAGCAAGAAAGGATTGATTTCAGACACTACCTATCTTGGCCTCGGCAACATGAACTGGAAAAGCATCTATAATCTAATTGAAGCTGAAGAGCCTAAAACAATATCGGTGCAAGCTACTGCAGATTCAACTAGAAAGTCAGAGGCTTCCCTAAAGGATTTAGCTGACTCCTATCTACACCGAATAGCAGCTCGAGAGGAAATTCTTCTGTATACAGATGTAGTGCGATGGGCAGTAGAGGAAATCCTTGTTATGAATAGAACATTCTGCACAGTCGACGGGAGAGTCTTCGGCTCGTTCCAACCTGATGATTTGAGAAAAATGTACCACTTGCCTAAACCACAAAAGAAATACAACAAAGCATTTCTGGAGAAGTTCACAAGTGAGAATGAAACTGAATTAGCCCCTATTAAGGAATGGAGAAATAACCCTGCAAGGCACAAACACGAATCTTCGGGTAAGTACTCTGTCGATTCATTATGTTCTCCTTACTGTTATGCCGGGGCGATGATGTGTAGGATTTGGGGATTACATGATTCTGCAAAATTCACGATTGAAATGGTTACTCTAATGGAAGCGACAGTCAATAATGAGATAATGGATTGGGGAAATATATTATCAGATAATTTAGCCACTGCTATTCTTGAGTTTAGAATTAAAACTCGCGTTACCGATAGGTCTATTCCTCCGTTTTATTTTAGTGCCTATATTTTAGATACTATTTGTT